>JAMQGT020001038.1:0-78694 GCA_024447675.2 Pterophyllum scalare | reverse complement strand
GGTTTATTATATTGTGATCAGTGTTAATGTTGCTGACGAAATATTGTCGTCATAGTTTTCGTCAACGACCTTTTTTCATGAAGAAAACGAGACGATAATTAAATAAAAACTACCTAAAAAGATAAAAACGATGACGACATTAATTGACACTTTCGTCAATGAATGAAAACAAGATGAAAATGTTGGCAGGGACGACATCCAATCAGAACTTGTTTAATTTTGTGACAGGGCGGGACAAGTTCGGAAAACATCCAATCAAACGCACAGTTTCACAAATTTGCTCTAAACCTGGGAAGGCCAAACTAGCCTGTGAATCGTTGTTACTGCCGATAGAACTAAGTCATGTAAACAATGTCAGCAGGGAGAAAGAGAACAGCCGATGTGTGGACACATTTGTCCTTTGACGTTGTGACAACCAAAACGATGTGTAAACCATGTGGGGCAACTATCTCGGGTAAAAATACGACAAATCTTAAACATCTGCAAACCAGGCAGAGGTAAGCATTTTAATGTCATGCAGGGTAAAGTGTTTTTTCCAGTTTAGCGTTTGTGTTTAGAGAAATTCAGCACACCGCGGTGGATTAGCCTTTCCTATAATCTCGGTCCTGAACACTGCCCTGTACCTTTCAGTCCTGCTGTAAAGCGCTCGTATTATCTCAGTGAGGTGGTGTTAATGATCAGCTGTGTGGGAAGCAGGTGAAATGCTAATGTTATTATTAATAATATTCTATAACTTTTAATAAATTTTGTGTGTGTATAATGACTAATTCAAGGGATCTGAAGAAAAAGCTTTTTCATTTTACACCCTTTATATTTTAGTCGACTAAATCGACTGTAGATTTAGTCGACAATATTCTTAAGATAATTCGTCAACTAAAACTATTCAGATGACTAAATTATGACTAAAACTAAATCAAAATTTGCTGTCAAAATTAACAGTGACTGTGAGAAGTTGAATATTTGTTTATCTGCATGTAAGTCAGTTAAGAAGGCTATGCTTTTGAGTTGCTATACACGCAGCATGTGCAGTTGAGTCATGTGCACAAAGTAAACTTATTTAATGTGCACTTGATTTAATTTCATCACATCCCTATGCTGTGATAAGTAAAATGATAAAATTCATACACTATTGTGTGTTTGCTGTAAAAAACTGCAGCTATGTCATTTTGTCACTGAATAATTCATGTTCATCGATTTATGATGGGAAAAGATAAAAGTTATGCAGTACAGTTCACGAGTCTATAGATTAAGAACATAGAACGAAGAGCTGTATTGGACTTTCTTTAAAAGAGAGCCTGTCAATTACTCCTCTGTGCTGGTTGGTTTTTTCTTGAGTGGATTGTAAAGATGGCGAGTCAGAACAAGGATCAGCAAAATGTGGAGCACATTGCAGGCCTGTCTTCATTAGAATGACCTGGTAATCCTGCTGTTGTAAGAACAAGTGTTTAACTTCTTTGCTTAACCAGGTTCAGTGATGTCAGCCAGTGAGAAGTTGAAGAATCCACTGTGTTTAACAGTTATTAGGTATAACAGCAGTAGTCACCAGTGGAGCAAGAAAAAGGCAACTGGACTTTAAGTTTCTTGGAGACGTTTCACGTCTCATCCAAAAGGGTCCCAGGTATCTAAACCCCAGTGGAGGTGTTCACTGACCCACTGTTTATGTCATAATCACAGGAGCCAAAGAAGACAAGTTTACTTCAGGTTCAGATCCAGATCGACTTTCACAAAATAAACAGTGCTGAAGAAGGCCAGATGAGCATGGATGGAGACTCAGCCAAGAGGATTCCCATGGAAACACCAACAGCTGGATGTGATATGATGCGAGTCAAACAGATGTGAGGTTCCAGAAGAAGCTGAAGATTTGGGAAACATATGGTCAGTGCTTTTCCTTCCCAACAAAGAGCCACGTTTGCCCTAAAAACCTCTGTTCTTAGAACTGATTCAGGTGCAGTTTTCACATCCAGGTATACTTTCACTCAATGCACTGAGTAGATGATGTTTGTGCAGGTATGATACGCATTCATCCAGGCAACAATGTTACCTTTCCAACCAACAAGAAGTCTCACACACACAAGCACAGCCACTGGATGTGCTTGTGTATCTATGGCTGACTGTGTGATGGCGACATTCAAAGACTTGTATTGAGGTTCATTATTTTATCAGCTGATTGGATTGAGGCGGTGTCAGTGAATTACCTGATTGGACCACGAACCTGGCAGCTGATTCATTCGGGGAAAGAAGCAGTTGCTGCTTCAGATGTCGTATGTCATGAGCTTGGAAGCAGAGGCTCTGTTGAGGTTGAAGTTCAGGGTCTGAAGCATGTATTGAAGCTTCACCCTGGAATGGCTCCCCACAGATGATACATGTTCATCAAAACCGCTACAGCTGCAGCCTGATGTTTCAGCCATTATGTTATCCACACCCTTCTTGTGTCAAGGTTGTACTCATGACCTATCAGGCCTGGAGCATCAGCCTCTGATTGTGATCACCCATGATCAAAGGGTTCTGATCAGTGTGCACCACAACTGGGTCTGCACTGGAACCTACACAGACCTCAAAGTGCTGCAGGGCCCTTCTCCATAGAGCAGGGGTGTCAAACTGAATCACAGGACGGTCGAACAGAATTAAACTTTATTGAACATCTAAAACTGGAAATATTTGAATCAGCAACATGAATTTGAATAGTCAGAAAATGGCAACGTTTTCCTCAACACATGAAATATAATATAAATTTAAAATTTTCTTCAAAAATAACATCAGGGAAAATGAGAATATTTCAAGCTCATGAAAATTTGCAATTTATTTCAGGTAAAAACTGTGACGTGAATTTCTGCGTCAGAAAAACACTGCATAAGGCATAAGGCCATGAGTGGCAGTGGCGCAGTGGGTAGGTGCTTGCCTTGCAGCCGGAGGGTTGCCAGTTCGAGCCCCTGTCCCCGTGGTGTCCTTGGGCAAGACACTTAAACCACATTGCCTAACGGTAGCGCCGGTCTCTGGCTTGTGTGCACAATGAGTTGAATCTAACATCTAAACTGAGCAGTAGCTTGCAGACCTGCTCTGATTTTTGGCAACATGGAAATAAGTGGCATTAATTCTCTTTTTGCATTTGCACCTCTCGCAGGTGCAACTTTACCTGAAACACTTTCACTGTGTCACACATGTGCGTAATCACGCAGTCCCGTCACTGAAGCTGCAGGTTTAACATATCAAAATGCTTCATTATGTCGCAGAGAAAGGCTGACTCACAGAGACTCCTTTCATCCCAGAGCCCTGCAGAGACTTTTCCTTTACTTTCCATGAACTGACAGATTTCCTCATGTAGCTCATCACACCTGTGTGATCAGGCACGTCTCCAAATTCAGAAGTTATTTCTCTTCCAGAAAGACTGAAACTGCCGGTGATTTAAACCTTTGCCTCTTATAAAGTTCCCTGTCTGTGTTATGGTGCGTTGTCTTCAGGACTTTACTGCGCAGTGTTTCGCTGCTGTGTGACGCAGTGATGCTCTGTCAGCTCACCTGTGCAGGTCTCCCTCTGCATCTTCTCCCATATCTGTCCTCTGCCTCCCGCCCGTTTTCAAAGTCCACTTTTTGTTTGGCCATTTTGGGGGTCAGACTAGCGTAAATGCTACTGTGAAAAGTGCCGACTGATGTTTTTATCTGCTGATCACTGATCAATGCAACGCTGGAAAACAGGTTAGGCACAGGTCTTGACCTGCACAGCAGCTGTCGGAGTGCATTGTGGGATTTGCAGTATGAGTGGTGGGAGCGCTATTTATCCGCAGAACAAAAATCATAGCCATATGAAATTATCTCGCAGGCTGCATAGGATTATCTCGCGGGCCAGATGTGGCTCGGGGGCCTTGAGTTTGACACGTGATCTACACCACCCTCCATATGAAGAGGAAATGTGTCTGATACAGGGACTGCATTTACAAAAGTCTACAGAACCGAGAGGAACCATCTGACTTTGGTGTTAAAAGGCAGGACTGGGTATGGCAAGGTCATCTTCAAGAAGACAAGAAGATCTGTCACCTCCTTCTTCATTAGCTCTCTTTTCTGTGGAGATAATAATAGGCATGTTGTTTGTGTCATGCTCTAACACTGAGGTTTGGGAAGGTACATCCCCAGAGTGGGATCAGATTTCCCAGATCTGGGACATGAGAGAGAGACAGAGAGAGCGAAACATTCAGGTTATTAAGGACTGCTGAATTTGGCGGTCTACCACATGGCTGGGTGTCACATGGTTCCAGACCATCCCCATACTGTAGCAGGGGGAGTGGAGTCCAGGACTTTGTCTTTTTGATGAAGGTCTTCAGAGGCATCTTTCCTAGAGTGGAATAGCTTCAACATGTCTGACGCCTCCACCCAGGAGTGTGGATCACATCATCAGAGTCATTTACCTTGCTTTAAAGCACCCGCGAGCCAGCAGATTGCACTGAGAGGACTGAGCCAGGAGTGGGCATCAGAGCCTGCACTTTGCTGCCACACTGGTGACCAGCATGAGGAGGAGGTGCCAGGCTGTTGTGGCTGGGTTTGGGGTTTCCACATGCTGCTGAGGCCCCTGAAGAAATTGCTAAAATTGCCAGTATGTCTTTTTTCTTCAGACTTCAATCAACCAATCTAATAAACAGTAGCAGAATCAGCTGTGCGGCAGATAAGATTTGGAAAGTTTTGCTCAACCCTGCTGCTTAACCCACAAATGCATTTTCATTACCAGCATTGCTCCAATTAATGGAAATAAACAGTATCTGTGGGGGGGGGGTAAGATTTACTGCCAAGAAGCATCGTTACAACAAAGGAATAATCGGCCCAATTATCCAGACTTTTTGTCCACTCATCACCACTTAGAAACACAAAGATGTGAGATCATATCTTTGTGTCAGGATCCAACAACACTCTCAGCCTCACCCATCCTTTAAAAGGTTCAGGTAAACTACGCCACCTGCTGTCTCAAATGTTTTGCTGCAGAGGTGACCTGACTGTGCCTTCTAGGCTGGACTATCGTAACCAGGGGTGAAAGTAGTTTTAAATTCTTGCCTGTGTGTGTGTATTGTGTATATATATATATATATATATATATATATATATATATATATATGAATAAATGCTTTGTATCAGCATTGTATCATATCACAGATAAAAGGACACAAAGTGCGTACTTGTCGTCTTGCTCTAATCTCTGTGTTTCCCTCTGTGCTGCACACAGATGCTGCAGTAGTTTGTTTGGACCCTAAAATGTGTTCACAGCACAACAAAGGGGGGCGTGTCCTCCCACGTCAGTGCCCTTCGGCTTCTGTGTCAGGACGAGGACCCGCCCACACTCATACCTAAAGGAGCAGTTCACAAAGCACGGTGGAAATGCAGGTCCAGTCTTACGCGTTTCGCCGGTTCATCGAAAACAGCACCAACACCTCGGTGGTGGAAAAGTAGCAAATGTGATGAGCGTGATGGAGATTATGGAAGAGACTACGCTGGTGAATGAGAAATTTAAATTCAAGAAACTTCCAGATGGAAGCACAAACAAAAATGCTGTTATTTGCACTTCATGCAGGAAGGAGTTTATCACAGGAGCACTTGGTCTGTGAAGTAGACTGGTGGGAAATACACAAGATTTTGAAGTTTAAGCTTATGTATATTGATTTATTCATCAACCAAACTTAAATTAATATTTCTCATGTTAAATATTGAAATGTGATTAAAATGTGATTAATTTCGATTAATTAATTACAAAGCTTCTAATTAATTAGGTTAAATTTTTTAATCATGTCCCACCCCTGATATATATATTATAGAGAGATTTTTTTAACTTCATTGTTGTCTACCTGTATAAGGCAGAAATTAGAAGCACTCGACAATGTGGAATATATTTTTTCACTTGTTAAGGAACTGAGATGTTTCCACACATTGTACACTTAACAACTGATGACCACCTCCACACGTTCTGCCTCTGTCCACCAACACAAAACTTCTGGAAATAAATAATCACCAGACTTTCTCAAACCTCAGTCCCCTTGGCAACCAAGGAGGTAAATGTGCTTTTGTGCAGCATAAATGAAATCTCCAGTCATGCTGTGCTGGGTTGTTAAAATTGAGAAGAATAACATGAAACACAATTAGTTAATCTCTCTTTGCTTTTAATTGGGATATTTTGTATCTCAGACAGACATTAACCTGTTAACTGGCCACATCAAAATCTCCTGAAAAAACTATGTGATGCTCTCTGGGTATTATTGGCTCTGGAAAACCCATGGTAGCCTGTTAACTGGCCACGTCCTCTCCACGGGACATATAGTGCCTTTTATATGGCAGGCTAGACCCTCCCACTTTGATTGGCATCTCGTTTGGCCAATCAAGTTAAGAAATGGATTTTCCAGAGCCAATAATAACCAGAGGGTGTCACATAGCTTTTTCAGGTGATTTTGGTACGGCCAGTTACATGATTGGCCGTATGAGGTGTCAATCAGAATGGGAGGGTCTAGCTTGCATTGTAAAATGCACTACATATGTCCCGTGGACGTGGCCAGTTAAAAGCTCAGAGGGGAGAGAAGCTAGAGAATTGAGGCTCCAGCTTATCACGAACAGTTCAGAAACAATTTGAAATGAGAAAAAAAAATTTATTAAGTGATTAAGTCGTGTTTTAGACTGCGCTCTATTTGATCTATTCTGACCCAAAGTGCATCCTTGACTGGTTCTGAATGATGGCTTTACAGCAGACAGCCGCTCCCCCGCTTCCAGGTACTGCATACTGGTGCAGTAACTTTTAGTGGTACGCAGTAACGGACTGTACTGGCTTACTTTCACCCATGATTGTAATTCATTATTATCAGGCTGTCCTAAAAGCTCCCTGAAAAGCCTTCAGCTGATCCAAAATGCTGCAGCTAGAGTACTGACAGGGACTAGAAAGAGAGAGCAGATTTCTCCCATATTGGCTTCTCTTCATTGGCTCCCTGTTAAATCCAGAATAGAATTGAAAATCCTTCTCCTCACATACAAGGTCTTGAATAATCAGGCCCCATCTTATCTCAAAGACCTCATAGTAACATAATCACCCCAATAGAGCACTTCGTTCTCAGACTGCTGGCTTACTTGTGGTTCCTAGGATACTTCAGAGTAGAATGGGAGGCAGAGCCTTCAGCTTTCAGGCCCCTCTTCTGTGGAACCAGCTCCCAGCTTGGATTCAGGAGACAGACACCCTCTCTATTTTCAAGATTAGGCTTAAAACTTTCCTTTTTGATCAGGCTTATAGTTAGGGCTGGATCAGACGACCCTGAACCACCCCTTAGTTACGCTGCTACAGGCCTAGGCTGCTAGCATGTCTTTTGTCCTGTCTCTCTCCCCTCAGCCCCAACCGGTCACAGGAGATGACTACCCCTCCCTGAGCCTGGTTCTGCTGGAGGTTTCTTCCTATGAAAAGGTAGTTTTTCCTTCCCACTGTTGCCAAGTGCTTGCTCATAGGGGGTCGTTTTGACTGTTGGGTTTTCTCTCTGTATTATTGTAGGGTCTTTACCTACAATATAAAACACCTTGAGGCGACTGTTGTGATTTGGCGCTATATAAATAAAACTGGATGGATGGATGGATGGATTTACAGTAAAATCGGGCAGGATGTTTGAGGGCCATCTGAAGCGCCACAAACATGAACTCTGAACTTTATTACAAGACATATATGGAAATATAAAAAGCTTTTATTTTATATTAACACAGAAATTTACCCAACAATAAAGATATTTCAACAAATTTTTTTTGTTTTGGATTCATTGGTACACCCGAAAATAAAATCTCTGCATTAAAAAAGCTTTCCCAGAATTCCCTGCAGTTTCCCTTTTCACAGTGAAATCAAAATCGTAAAAATAAATTTATCAATATGTGCATCTGGAAAGAGATCAACAAAATAAAATTACCCATAGTTCCACTCTCACAGGTAAAACAGCAGTAACAGACCATCACCATAGAAACACTCTCTTGCACACGCTCACTGGAAACCGAACATACGGTTTCAGCCTTTCTTCACTTGAATAAATAATTTGACCTTTGACCCAAATAAAGCAGAAAACATCATGGCTTTTATTTTGAAAGAATCTCTTCTTCCAGTTTCCTGTTTTGGTCCCTGAGAGATTTTCTCTCTGATTTTGAAAATCATCTGGAGATGAAACTTTTCTTTCAGTCAAATCTTTCACTTTCTGCTTCTCATCACCTTTAATTGTTTATAATCACCTGGTTTCTGATTGGTCACTCGTGCTCACAGTCTCTGCTCATTGGCTGCAGCAGTGTTGTCATTTTCAGCCCATATGCACGCGGAATGCGCTGATTTCCATTGGCCGCAGCCGAGTGATGCGTGGCGGATGCTGTTGCTGGGCGGACTCCGGCTCATCATCAGCTCGCAGCAGCGTGAGTCCCGAGCGCCGGACAGATTGGAACTGAAGCGGAGAGAAAAGGTCGTCCAAGTTCACCTGGAAACACGAGAGGAAGCAAAAAAAGCTTTTAAAGCATTTAAAGCTTAAATTTAAAGCTTAAATAAACTGTGCTGTTATCACCTCTTCATGAGCGCTCCATGTGCACTGAGGCGCCGGCTCGGGGGCGGTGCTACAGTCAAAGCCCTTCCTGTGGAGGAACAGGGCCACTTCCTGTGATGGAGTTTCTGCTTCCTGTTTACACAAACACAAAAATTGCGGCTTTAACTTCACGTTTGGCCTGATTTACACACAGCACCTGTTTGTTATCATTATATCATCAGTAACAGTTGTAACATATTTGCAGGTTTTATAGTTTTTAAGAAGTTTGTTTCTTGTCTAGCGACCCTTTTTAATCTAAAGTCTGACAAAGATCGTTTGAGGCATCGCTCTTTCTGAGTTAAATCTGCTCTGATAGAAAGTGATTGATTCCTGCTGATCAATAACGCTGACATGAAGCTGCAGGTGTTTCTGTTTTTTTTCATGTATTCATTTTTACCTGTGTTCCAGGTGCATCTCTCACCTGTGTGCCCTCCAGCGTCCTCAGGTTCAGCAGGTGGATGTCGCACGGCAGTGATGAGTGGAGCGGCAGGAAGGGGCGGAGCTTTGGCAGCTCGTTGTCAATATGGGGGACCATGGTCAACGCCGGGTGGCAGAGGGAGAGTGAGGCCAGGTGGGCAAGCAGGGACAGGTGGTCGACTGAGGCTCCTCCCACTTCCTGTCAGGACAAAAACAATAAATCCAGAGTGAGAATAAATATTTGTTGTTGTTATTATTGAAGCTCAGAGGGTGGTTTGTTATTGGGTCACATCGAGAGTCACATCAAGAATCTGAGCTCCACCTGTTACTTCTGCCCCACCCCCTCACCTTAGCTCCGCCCCTGCGGTCTTCCAGCAGCAGGTGGTAGAGAGTCACTGTCAGTTTGTTGTCGGTGACACCCTGACCAAGGCCGCGATTATCGTCCTGCTGCAGCCGCCGGTCCAACACCAGTTCCAGTTCACCTGCACAGAGAGGAGTCACACAGGTCAAAGGTCAACACACAAGTGTTTCTTTAAAAAAGGAAAACTGTGGATCAATAGAGAGAGAGAGAATGCCGATCAGCTCCTGTTGTAAACTGTGGGCTCACCAGGTTTGAGTGATGCGACTCCCTGACTCTGAGCCGACAGAAGTGACAGGCGACTCATCGAGTCCTGCAGGAATGCCGCTGAGGTCATCGGGTAGAAGTTCGCCTGCAGGGGGAGCTTCTCCAGGGTTCGACGCTGCTGCATCTGCACCGATATCCAAAACCAATACTCAGTAAATCAGTGAGCAGAGTGTCATCACAGTGATGAAGGGATCTCATTGGCTGCTGTGAATGTGTAAAAACCTGGAAACCGTTGAGGTCAGAGTAGAAGCGGTTGCCGCTGGCCACGTCGCTAATGAGCTTCATGACGAGTTCCCGATTGACCTGAGACCTGATGTCCACCAAGTTGGAAATCTCCAGGGATTTCCCAGCATGCCCTGGGACAGAAAGACAGAACAGACTTTTACTGTTAAATTACATGAAATTAAAGCAAATCCATATTTAAAATATTTATAATAGTTTATTTATTTATATTATTTAGGTCTGAGTTTTTATTGGGTGGTGCGAGTGTGAATAAAGTCATTACCTTCCAGATGAAAGAGTCGAACTGTGTGTGTAAAATGTGGGAAATAGGAAGTGATGTCAGAGAAGATGGGACCTCTGGAGACACGGACCAGGGGGGGCTCAGAGGTGGAGTAGGGCTGCAGGGGGGCGGAGACATGAACAACATGTCAGAGAACAGAGACTCTCAGGTCTGAGGTGGTGTGGGTGGTGGTCTCACCTGAGCGCCCTCATCCCCTGGTAGGAACAGGTAAGCCCCGCTCTTGTCTCGGGAGCCAGTTCTGGTTCCGTACCACAGGAACTGGACCTGGACCTTACGGACCAGACCCGACTGCAGGCGAAGCTTCTGGATTTCAAAATAAAAGCAGGTCAATTACATGTTTTGGTGAAAAAATAAACTTTATTTTGAAAACATGATTCTTAATCGCATGGTGTCTTTTTTAATCTTATTATTTAGTTTGTTCAGGTTCTATTTGTTCATTTAATTGTGTTTACTTTTTATTTTTGTGATCTATTTTATTGTGTTTTGTTGTGAATTATTGTGTAACTATGACTCTTCTTGTAATGTATCTGCCATGTTTGTTCTGCAGACAGCAGGATGAAGTTGCTCTTTCTTTGGTTAAAAGTCGTACACAGACGTTCCTGACATGACTCTATTTTTATAATCATGGTTTTGGATTTTGATTATTTTTGACTGAATATATCTGACTTCAATCACATTTGGCTGAAAGATCATGCAGCTTGTTACTGGGAACACTGGAATCAAGTCACATTTATCTGCTAACTATGTTCTCTGGACAGACTTTTAATTTGAAAATCCTGACCTGCAGCAGGCCCGTTTCTGGGGAGCTCCATATCTGTAAGTGCTTGTTGCTAAGCGACAGGGAGGCTTTAGCTTCCGATCCCTGGAGGTTGGACACCTGGAAGTGCTCGGAGTGGATTTTCGGCGTGTTGCCACGACGATAGACTGTGTAACGCGTCCGAGGGGTGGAGCCAGGAGATGCTTTGGTCACATGGTACACGACAAGTGACAGAGGAGGAAGTTCAGCGAGGAAGGAGAGCTGGAATGAGCAGACAGGAAGTGAAATCCAATCACCCTGATCAATAAACCAATCAGTGAGCTGGTCCTGACCTGGAAAGTATCTGTGGATGGCCAGCTTGGCTCCGCCCACACCGCAGAGATCTGAGCGGCCATTTGTCGACCTGATTCGGCATCGACAACCTGAGCGTCCGGAGAATCAACGATGATGCTGATGACAGAGGTACGGAGCTGCTCAGTGGGGTTAAAGATGATCAATGACCTGAAACAGAAACCAATAATTAATAGTAGTGATCAAGGCCAACAGCACTAACTGATATTCAGGCACCCAGAGCCATGCAAGGGTGAGGATATTTATTATTCAGTTTTAGTTTCTAGTATTTTTAAAGACACTTTTTAGAAATTTCAAATAGGAGGTAAAGAAATAAAATCACTGGATCGTTGCATTACTAAATTTACACCTGATCCCTCCTCCTCAGTGTACAAGCCCCGCCCCCTTACCTGGGCTCATTACTGAGCGAGAGCATTGTCTTCTGAGGCAGAGCGTCCTGCCCTGACATCACTTCGTCCTGAAGAAACAGTTCATCAATTTCAGGTATTTAAATTCTCACTTTGAAACAGTGTAAAAACCTCAACCTGTCGCTGTCAATTAATCGCTGTGAGCGCAGCACTTTCAACCAAATCAGCGATAAAATTTCAGCTAAAAGTTTAGTCTTCTGAGTCTGACACTGTTTCCAATGTCAGCTCAAAGATTTATTTTTATGGTTATCAAAAACAGTTAAGTTCTGGCTGCCACCCATCTGCTGGCTTCCAGAAGTTGGTCAAACAGAAGAAAGACTGATTTTAGAGAGGGTGGCCTTAAAGCCACAGAGGAAGAACTGAGGAGCTGCACTGTCAGATAAAGACGAATTGTTTTGAACTGCGAATTATGCAATGCTGCTCTGGCAGAGTCCAGGTATAAAAATATGGAGCTGAGCACCTTCAAAGAATGAAAACATTATAAAAGGGTTAAGCTGCTATAACACAATAATTTCCCATGTGGGATCAATAAAGTATCTATCTCCATCTATCTAAACATCTGGAGCCTATAGGAAAGCGAAAAGTCACCAATTGTAGGAAGGGTTTTGATTGGTCGTGGTGGTATTGGCTCTTGTCCAACAGGAGCAGCCAATGGGCAGAGCTCTGCTGCACCTGGTGCAGGTTTAGGATCGACTGAAATAACCTGGAAAACAAACAAATATTAGCTGTAAACATTCTGTTTCTATTTTGTTGTATTTTACATTCTTGAATTCAGAAAGCAGTTCAACATTTACAGTTTCCAGACACACACAAATGAGAGTCCACACAGCAGAAACACGCTTACTAAACAGGAGTGATGACTATTAGTGTTAGATGCTAAATCTAAATGGATGGATGTCACAGGAGGCTAATGCTAATGTTACTGCTCACACTACACGTGGCGGTACCTGTTACCGTTGCCGGTGGTGACGCCGTCCTTCAACAGAAAGCATGGACGAAAAAAATGAGACAAAAAAAAAAAGGCAGGCTAATGCTAAAAATGGTACAGAGATACAGGTGCTGCTATGCTAACACTGATTAACACTGACATAGTGCTGTAGCACTATGAAAAAGTCTTTGCTCCTTCTGTATTTCAGACCAAACACATTTTAATATTAGACAAAGTTAACTCGAGTAAATGAGAAACATGCACAAACTGAGAAATCAGGAAATGGCAAATACTTCTTCATGGCACTGTAGATCCATGTTGATACGCTAACATGTTCATGCTAACAGGGTTTTTTTTAAAATCTTTGATTTATGCTAACATGCTAATTCTAATATTCATGATTAATTTTGATATCAGCTCACAACCTTCATGCTAATAATCACATGCTAATGTTAACAGTTTTAATGCTAGCTAACAATTTAAACAAATCAGCTTAACAACTAAAAAGGTGCAGCACATATTTTCATCCACTGCTCCGCTGTCCTGGCTAATATGGCTAACATCAAGTTTCACAGTTCTATCACGTGTGAGATTAATGCTCCATATGTGTTTATTTGACAACTAAAATTTATTGCATCATCATCTTAACATGCTGGTGTGCTAACAGGAAGTAGCCACCTGGTACCATAGTCGACCATCACGTGATCCCGGCCGGTGCCGGCGACGGCATCGTGGTGTTGGAAGAGCGCCAGGTTCCGTCTCGCCACGGTCAGTCGCTGGAAGTGCTCACGTGCAGGAAAATCTTCAACCAGACGGCCATCACTGCGCAAACGGCGCATTTCAGCCAGCGTCAGGCTGAAGAGGATTTCTGTCGCTCTGTCGGAGAAGGAACAGTTAAACCAATCATCACAAAAATGAACAACAACGCTGCGACGTGTAACTGTGAACCACACAGAGTGGCTGTACCTGAGCGTGGCCTCCAGCGTCCTGTCAAGGCGTTTGCAAACGGCCGGGATGTGAAGTATCCCGTCCAGTAATGATCGTCTCGGTCCGCATACGAGAAGAAGTCTCCGCGGAGCGCTGGCAGACTCGTCTGACGTGGAGCTCAGACGCCGATGAAGAGCCTCGAAGTAATCACGAACTGTCCCGAAACGAGCCTGAAAACAAGAGAAGAAGAGTAGACCTGATGTTAATGACTGTGGTTTATTATACTTTATTCCTCAGTATAGTTTATTATTTTTCTGTACAGGGGTTGTTCCAGAATATTTTAGACACTGATATTTTTTATCAATCTTATTGATTACTTCACCTCTGTGAGCTGTTTGGGTTTATTAAAGCTATATTACAAACATAAATATCACATCTCTCTCATACTCATCCTTAGCTGTATAATTTTGATTCTTCCATCATCTAAAATTCTAGAACTCCTAGTGTTAGTCCCAAGCCTGGATAAAGATGGAGGTAAGTAAGTCTGAGTGATGTCACTTAAACGTCACTATTTAGTCAGCATTTTAGTCTCTTTTTTTTTTTTAAGTATTTCTGATGCCCCAGCCCCTCCCAGGTGTCCTAGGTACACACCTTGATGTGGAGCTCCGGGTGCTGGTTGAAGTAATCGAAGAGTTTCTGGTAGTTGGTGAACTGAACGTCCCACTCGCTCGACTCCACGTACCGAAAGTCGTCGCCAAGAGGAACAAGAAGAACGGATGTGCGAAAGAGTCGCGACTTCTGACGGTATTGATCCAAAAGCAAGAGTGCTCTGAGAGGGCGACAGGTGGATCGATATCAGCTCCATTCAATCAGTGTGACAATAATACAAAACTAAGTGCTGACGCATAGAGCAAATTTATTTAAGCATTAAAAATACAAAAATTTTAAAAAGAAAAAAGAAAATCACAAAAGGTCCTTAAAAGTAAAAATGAATAATAATAATGTTGTTGTCTTTGGCCCCACCCCCTGCTCACCTCTCCTGGATGTTCTGGTCTGTGATTGGTTTTGGTGGGATTTTCCATGGACAGTAGATCCGCCTCCCTGGCAAGCGCTGGAAGTCGAACTGACAGCAGATCGCCGGGTTCGGACCGCACGTGTGCGGCACATCGTAGCTGTAGAAGGGCATCATGTGACATGTGATGTCACTATGGGAGGAGGAGTCTGATGGACAGGAAGAGTTTTTTCCCTTAAGTTTGAATTAAATCCATGTTTACAGCTGACTCAAAATTTTTAATTTTTTAAGATTTAGTTCATTATTTTCCTCTTTTTTTTACTGGCAAGCATTGTTTACCCCAACTCTGTCGCCATAGAAACTCAAGCGTCTGTTGCCGGGCGAAGTGCTTCTTGACAGCATAGTGAACTCTCTGGATGACCATGTTCTGAAGCCCTGCCCCCTTCAGCAGGTACGTCATGGAGGGGGAGTGGCCAAATGGGTCGATGGCCCAGCCGCTGCTTGGCTTCACACCTGTATAGAGCAAACAGTCACGGTTAAACCGGCGAACAGGAAATGCATCATCACAACAAAGTGCGAGTCAAACAGGTGAGTCACGTGACCCAGGTGTTTCTGCAGCCACTGGTGTCCCTCCATCAGCTGATCCAGCATAGCAAAGTAATGAGAGTTCGCCTCATCAGGCATCACCCAGCCACCCGTTACCAGCTCCAACTGCCCCGCCTCCACCAGGCTGGCCATTCATACAAAAGGAAACAGAAAACAGAAAAAAAAATGGCTTCAAATGATGGAAAATTATATTTAAAAAAAATATTTAAATGACAGATGGATAATTAAAATACAAATAATTTAAATAAATAAAATTATAAAAGTATTTTAAAATTAAACAAGTTCTTAAAAGGAAATATGACTAAAGACTGAATTCAGATTAACACTAAGTGAAACCTATCCAGCTATTTATGAGGCACGGGTGCCCCCTCTCTCCACTTCTATTCACACTTGCGATTGAACCATTTGCTGTAGCTAAGTTCAGTGATTAAAGGTAGAATTTGGTCCGGCACAGAACATAAAGTTTTATTATGCCGAATTTGTATATTTCAGACCCTCCGTCTAGTCTCCCTGAGTTACTTATCTTACTTCAAAAATTTGGGAGAATATCTGGCTATAAGATTAATCTTCAAAAAAAGCGAGCTGATGCCTGTAACGTCTATAGAAGGGAAGCCTATGGGCTCTGTTCCTTTTAAAATTAGTTCTAAATAAATTAAATACCTGGGTTTTTGGATAACTCAAACCTATAAGGAACTTTATGAGGTCAATCATCTACCTCTCTTGGCAAATCTTAGGCAGGACATTGCTACTGCAGGTGGGAATCCCTACCTTCCCCTTGGGAAAGAATCAGTTCAATCAAAATGACCATACTCCCTAAATTTAATTATCTATTTCAGAGCGTGCCAATGTTCCTTACTAAGTCTTTCTTTTCCAATTTGAACAGCGAATTATCAATATTTGTTTGGAATAAAAAGCATCCACGGATTGGCAGGAAGACGCTGCAACTACCGCGCAGTCTTGGAGGCATGTCATCCCCTAATTTTAAGTATTACTGCACAGCTAACATTAGAACCTTACTGTATTGGTTAAAAAAAGAACACTCTTGTTCCAAGTTGGGTGGCTTTGGTAAGGAGCTCAATTTTAAACAACCAGTCTCAACATATACTTCTAACCCAGTGGTAATTCACACAGTAAAAATCTGGAATCAGTGTAGGAGATCATTCAAAAGCACAGTTATTATTCGGCTGCCCCGGTGTCAAACAACCATGTTTGCTCCCTCATTAACAGACACTGCCTTTAATACCTTTAATACTATGTAGATAATAAGTTTGCTTCAGCTAGTACAGAAATTAGATATTGCAGTGGCGCAGTGCTCACCTCGCAACCGGAAGGTCACTGGTTCGAGTCCCTGTCTGAGTGTATGCTGTCATTGTGTCATTGTGTGAATGTGGTTGTGTGTTCGGCGGTGGCCGAAGGCGCGAATTGGCAGCCACGCTTCTGTCAGACTGCCCCAGGGCAGCTGTGGCTACATTAGTAGCTTACCACCATCAAGGATGATTGAGGTGTGAATGAATGGTGCACAGAATTGTAAAGTGTCTTTGGGTACCTTGAAAAGTGCTATATAAGACTAAGGCATTATTATTCATAAATCATAAATTTTCAGATATTTGCAATCGAGACATTTTGTAATGTCCAACTCTTTGATCTGCGCCCTTCTACCTCTGCTGTTGACAAGATTCTGGAGTGCAGGTCCAACACGAAATGATCCATGAGTAGAGTTTATACACTGCTTAATTCATACCATGATGCTAATTTGGATTCTCTGAAATACAAGTGGGAGATGGACCTGGAGGAATCCATATCAGATTCAGACGGGCAAGAAGTTATTCAGAATATTTATTCTTCCTCAATCTGTCTAAAGCATTCAATAGTTCAATTCAAGACAGCACGCCGTACAACTTAAAAAGGACTTGGATCCGATATGTGATCGCTGTAAACAAACCCCAATGACACGTTTTGGGCTTGTCCAAAACTACGTGGGTATTGGCAATCTATCTTTGATACGTTTTCAGGAGTATCTGGACAAATTATTCACCCGTCACCACTCATCGCTCTCTTCGTTGTGGGCCCAGCAGATGTTTTCCTCAGCAAACATCAGAGGAATATGACAGCCTTCTGCTCTCCTCTGGCCAGGAGACTAATTCTATGTAGATGGAAAGATCCACATCCTCCAGTATATGGACATTGGATAAGAGAAGGTATGTGTTACATTCATTTGGAGAAGACTAGATACACAGTCAGGGGACCTGTTAAAAACCTCTACGATGGGCGCCGTGGTGGCTAGAAAAATAACTCAAGTCATTTGTGTAACAGTCTGGTTGTATTATATATGGACAAACCTGAGATTTATATTAATTGTGTTACAAGTACAAGATGTGCACACGTTGGTGTAACAGATCCGGTGTAGTAAGGGTGGGGTGGGTTTTTGTGTTTTTGTGTTGCCGTTTTCTGTTAACTTAAAAACAAACAATAAAAACGCTTTGATCAACAAAAAAAAAAAAAAAATCGGATTAAGCAGAAAAGGCCTGAGTTTATTTTAGTTGAATCTGTTTGAATCAGATTTCAGTGGGTGGAGTTTTTCCTTCTTCCTGTTTTCAGGATGAGCAGACATTACCGTTTGACCGTCGCTCTCTTCTGGTCGTCGATGTCGCTCCACCATTTAGAGAAATAACTGATTTCAGCCCAGATCAACTTCCTCCTGCGGAACAGGAAACGCATCACAATCAATAAGCAGCATCAAACCGACGCCAAGCATCAGTCTGCTGTTTCTTTGTGTTCTATCATTATTTTTGTGTCTCTGAGGAGTTTATGAAGCTTCACGCCTTCAGCAGCATCCACTGTCATCATTAAATAAACACATAAAGACTTTATTCATCTCACAAACTCTAATTTCAATGTTAAAGAAGCAAAAACAGAAAACAATCTAAATCAATAAATTTCTGTCAGTAGAACCAAAATCTCAGAAGTTCCTGGATGAAGTTATCAGTTTGCCAGCAGCCATGTGGTCAAATTGGCATGAGGGGCGGAGTCTGACGTTATCAGGTAGCCTGGTTATGAAGAACGACTCGCACCTGTAAGCTTCTCTCTGCAGTTAATATTTACATTAATAGTGAAGCTGCTTTATGATTAAACCCGAGGACTGACAGAAGCCCCGGGTTTGGTGTGTCAGCACGCAGGAAGTGGGCGTACCTGCTGTCCTCGCTCAGTTTGACCACCATGTTGTCGAGGATGTGTCTCGTCTGATCTTGGTAGTACCCGTCGAACGTCTTCACCCAGCCTGAAACAACAACACCACCACGCTTTAGTTCGGCCTCCTTCGCACCTTTGTGCTGCTGCACGGTCGCAGTCTCACCCACCGGGGTCGTTGTGCGAATGCGGAACCAGGAAGAGCTCCAAAGGTTGCTCCGCCCACTCATCGCCCTGGTAAGTG
Organism: Pterophyllum scalare; assembly: GCA_024447675.2. Lineage (NCBI taxonomy): Eukaryota > Metazoa > Chordata > Actinopteri > Cichliformes > Cichlidae > Pterophyllum > Pterophyllum scalare. The sequence goes on along the minus strand of JAMQGT020001038.1, from coordinate 60,160 downwards.
ATGTCAAAGCCCTGCTTCCAGGGGCCGCCGTCGGGGTTATCGAAGGGCAAGAGATCGTAAACATCCAGCAGCTGATGGAGGAGCAAACAAACAGGAAGCAGTCACATATCATTAAACATTTAAATCAAAATTTATTAACCAGCCTCATGAACCCTCAATGTGGACCTCAGGGTCAGAGGTCAGCAGTGTGTGGACTCCGATGTCAGCTTAACCTGGAGACAAACGCGGTTATTCAGATGAGCTCAGGACTCAGTTTATTATTGACTGCAGAGCACAGACTGTAACTCGGTGTGTGCTGCTGCTGTTCAGCTTTGGTTAGTCAATGCTGGAGTCCCAGAATGTGCTCCATCAGCTCCACCTTAAACAGCTCCACTTGTTTAAAATCCTCGAGCTCGCTGATTTAATCCAGTTTCTCTGAGAGTCTCTGAGAGTTCGGTCAGATCTCAACAACTGCCCAATAAATGATTTTGGTAAAAAAAAAACGAGCCCAAACTCAGAATACTCGAGTAAAGGTACTCAGTTACTTTCACTTCAAAATCAGTAAAGGTACTTGGTTACTTTAATAATAATAATAATAATAATGCCTATAGTGCTTTTCACGGTACTCAAAGACACTTTACAATTCTGTGCACCATTCATTCACACCTCAGTCATACTCGGTGGTGGTAAGCTACTAATGCAGCCACAGCTGCCCTGGGGCAGTCTGACAGAAGCGTGGCTGCCCATTCGCGCCCACGGCCCCTCCGACCACCAAACAGATGGGGATTCGAAACAGCGGCCCTCCTGTTGCGAGGTAAGCACCTACCCACTGCGCCACTGCCACCCACTTTCACGTCAATCCAGATGTTTCTGGTTTTAAATGAAACATATTTTAAAATAGAAGCAGAATAAAACCTAAAGGTAAAATCTCACTGACCTGAACTCCATCTGCTCCGTCCTTCATCTCTTTAGCCAATTGGCAGCCAGAGAATGTCCCAGCCCCACCGCCGGGGGCGGAGTCTGAACTGAGGTTGGTGCTCCGCCCTGATGCTTGGCGTTGGAGCAGAGAGTCACGTAGACTAGCGACCAAATGGTTGTTGTTGCTAAGGAGATGCTCCAGCCTGTCTATCTTCTGCTGGAGGAGAGTCAAATCCTGAAAACAGATCTGATTGGTTCATTCATCATAATTCATTTTTTCCTCAGTTATGTAAAAGCAAATATGTAAATATTTATTCCTTATGGTAAATACTATAGATATGATTACTATATAATTACAACTTATCAATAATAATAAGAATTGTTTAGTTAATAATAACAATAATAACACCAAGGTTTGGAAACTCCACACATTGTATTCTTATAGTCTTTTATTGTGAAAAACTGCAGAAACAGGAAGTGTTTTGTTTGTGATGGAGGTCCTCCACCTGTCCATGAGACTTGTCCCCGTGCTGCTCCGGCCTCTGCATCAGCTCCAGCATGCGGTACAGTGACATCACCGCTGCGAAGAAGACTCCGCCCACCAGCACCGCCAACACCCGACTCCTCTTCATCACTATGACGACAGACAATTTTTAAACACAGTTTTCCAAAATTACAGTGATGTTTTATCATTAATATGAAAACTGTATTTATTTATATGGAACTTTGTTAAGCTGTTGATTATTTTGATTTGATTGTTTTTAAGTAAATAAAAATGGCAGCACCCAGGTGAATCATGGGAAATGTAGTAGGGTTAAGATAAGGTGAATCATTAGGACTGTGATAGAAAGAAGTCGGGCTTAATCTCAGAGCTGTTAAGTACAGTAATGCTGACTTTTTGCTTTAACTGCTTGTCACAGATGCCCAGAGACCCAGAGACCCATCCTGAGCAGGACGAACTGCTGCAGGAGCCGAAGGTTTGAGGTACAAAAAGCATCTGCAGACTTTGAACTGACGGTTTGTCTGAGTAAATATGTCAGAGCTGATATCAGCGCCGCTGACTGATCCTGTTATCAGTGAGCTGTGACGTCAGAGCCCAGCAGCTCTGCTGTTGAGATCGAATGTTGCAAAGACTGTGTGAAGATCTGAAGATCTTTCCTTCACATTTCACTGCACAAACAAACTGAAACTTCTGACCCCTCTGCATCAGCCCAGGAGGTCACAATCATCTCTGCATCACTGCCACAGGGTAATCTGATTACTTCACTCTTTGACCAAAGACCCTCCCTGCTCTGCTCCACAGGTGAGGTACCCAACAGGTGTCCCTCAGTCTGACCTGCCAGGCTAACACGTGGTTCCTGACTTCCTTCCTCTAAGCTGTAACTCACCTGCGGCTCACCTGCAGTGCCCTGCATCTGCAGGAGGGCTGAATGCTGATACTCTGTCATCAATATGAGGTGATCAGCTGAGTCAAACAGCAGATTGTTTATGGTCCCAAACACAAAGAAGAAAAGTTCAGGATCAGCTGTGAGGCACGTGAGCAAGTCTTCTCCTCTGACAGGTTTCTGACAGTGAGGCCGGTCAGGATGTTTTTCTTTAATCCTCTGAAGGCCGAACACTTTTCTGAGTTTACAAGAGTCGCTGCCTCCTTCGAGCTCTTCCTGCTCACCTGGTTTAAGACTTGATCCTAACCAAAGTGATGGAGTTCAGACCCGATAATGAACACTCGCCCATCGCTCCACCCGAGGCTGCCGTCTCTGCATCTACTTTGCATCGCGTATGTCAACAAAATGTTACCCTGGCAGCTGTTTGAGGAAGTGGATCATGCTGCACCATGAATTTGTGACTCAGTGCAATAGAGATAATAACAATTTTAGAGAAACCCTCAGGGGTTATAAAAGGCTGAGATGCTGCAGAGCTTCAGATTCCTGCCTGTTTGAATCCATGCACACGCTGCAGATGCACATCCAGCAGAGCTTCCTTCCTGAGGAAACCAGTCTCTGCTGAGAGAATGAATCTTTATTTTCCTGAATCTGTTATGGTTCAGGAGCCTCAGGCTGGTTAAAACAGCTGCTGAGCTCTGAGGAAGGAGTCAGCAGAGGTCATGAGGGTTAATGTCATGCTCCGGATCTGCTCAGGGGGCAAAAAAAGCACACTTTTCCTTACTGGGGACTTTTCTTTCTGTAATTTCTGCAGTTTCCTGATGTTATACTGTTCTATGAATGCTGCTGTAAATCTAATTTCCCAGTTTGCATGAAACCTGAAACACATCAGTGCTAAAGAGCAGGCTGTGGTAAAGAATCACATTTACAACCAGAGAGAAAATCAGCTCTCAGCAGGGAGATGGTTACAATGATCATAAGAACTAATGCAGAATCTCAGGTTTCTCTTCACAAACAAAAACATTCACATCAAAACATCTCATAAAAACAGCTCTGGGCCTCAGAGGACCTGCAGGAGGACCTGCTGAGGTGAAACCTGAACAGCAGGAAGTTCCTGTCAGAGAAAGGTTTTAAACCCTTTATAGTTTACACCTGTGTTACAGCAGCAGGAGGCTCCGCCATGCCCTGATTTTTCTGTTTTCTGATGCAGGAAATGGAGCGTCATGTGGCGCACACCTAGAGAACATCCTGAGGGTCCAAACTGAACCTGACCCAGCTCAGGCAGTGGAGAATCACCTGGATGGAGCTTCAGTTAATGATAACCTTTACAGTTCAGGGTGAGCATGAGATGGCCAGGTGCTCAGCAGAGTTTTTCCCCCTCACAGGAAACTTTGGGATGTTCCCTGTGAGGAAAAACTCCCTCTCAGCTGCTCTTCGCTCAAACCTCTGCCACAGCAGCGAAAACTGACCAATAAAAGCTATCCTGCATATGTCACCTGCGCGCTCACCTGGTGGTCGCCGCTGCAGCTGGGGCCTCCGGCAGAATGACAATCAAACTTTCTCAGCTTTCACTCAGACCGTCGCTTCCTGACTTCCGGGTAGTACAAACTGCGTCGGGTCTCGCGCCCTCGCTGCGTGTCGTGCTGCGCAGTGACGACACAGCGTGACGCAGTGTCCCGGGAAAATAAACCGAATAAAAAAACACACAAAAAAAAAAGCTAAAAAATAAAAATGAAGTTCGGACTTTTGGCTGCAGCGCACTCAGCGCAATCTGCTGCTGCGCATGCGCACTGCCGTTTGTTTGCCTTCCCGTTTGGTTGGGCTTACTCAGCATGACGTAACTTCCGACGAGAGAAGTTGCGAGTCACGTGGTGTTTCCTGTCACGTTAGGCGGACCCATAGACATTTATACCAAGACGCAAAACTAAGTGTCTTCCAGTGAAATATAAAGAGTTTGCCACTGCAGTGAAAGCCACTCCTTCAGGAATAGTAGAGTTAATGAAAGCAATCTATAATTGACGCATCACAGATTGAGCGGTTAGTGCCGCGTTTGTGCCGTTAAAAATTTCGTTAGTGCTGCTTTGGTTTTTGAGATATTAAAGATTATTTTTTAGGTCAAGGTCACCATCCCCCCCATCCTGCTCCAAAACAAAACCACAGTGGTCTACTTTTTTAGTGCTCCGTTTGTGCCTCTTTTATTTATGAGATATAATTTTCTTTCAGGCCACGACTGACGACTTAAATTGATGACGTCTATGGTCTGCACTGGACATCAACACCAAAAAGCAATCAGTTATTAATTTCGTATTTTTTCCTTTATCGTGCAAGTTAAATTCTGTTTTAGCCGCTGTTGTAAAATGTGTGCCTTCTTATATTGTTCTGATATATGTTAGATTATGATTTTTTTCTCTCATTTAAAGAAATGTGCTTTAGATGGCAATGTCAGCTGAGTCACCAATACATTTAGCTTTCTCCACAGTAATTTAATATTATAAAAAACACCAGCTGCAGCCTACACATACCTTGCCCAAAATCTGACATGGTCTGTGACCGCTATGATGTAATGTTTATAACTTGTATAACTGTTCTACCTGTTATTACTCGAAAATGTTTTAAAAATAACTGTGCTTTGTTGAAGGTGGTCTTAATAATCCTATTCACATCGCTGACTGTTAAACAGGTAAAAAAAAACAAAGCCACGGCTGATGAGCTCGTGTACGCTGGACAAAACCGGAAGTGCACGGCATGTAGGTCATTGGCTCAAAGTTCATTTAACCAAGTAATTTACTTTTGTTTAAATAAAATTTGAAATGCATCAAACTTTAATTTTTAATTTCTGACATTAAATGGAAGAATTTTTAAAAGAGCACATTTTGGAGCAAGATGGGGGAGGGGGTGACGTCATAGGCCAAAATAATATGATTACATAAACATTTTTACCTGGTAAAATAAAGGTTTATATATATATATATATATATATATATATATATATATATATATATATATATATATATATAATAACATATCAGACACGAAAGCAGCACAAGCGAAAAATTTAACGGCACCAGCACAAACGGAGCAGTAAAAAAGTAGGCCATTCTGGTTTGTTCTGGAGCAAGATTGGGGAATGGTGACCTTTGGATGACCTAAAAAATAATCTTTAATAACAAAGCAGCACTGATGAAAATTTTAATGGCACAAACGGAGCACTAACCGCTCAATCTATTTGCTGGAATTTTTCACGTGGGTGGGTCAGCTTCACGCAACTTTACTAAGTCTGCTTAATTAAGCAGTGAGGTGTGACAGTGTTGGTGGTGTGTGTGGATGGTGTAAATGTGTGCTGGCGGCTAGATAAAACTGTAAGAACTAAATAAGCTAAAAGCCAGCAGCAGAGGCCGCTGTGAGAGCAGGTTTAACTCCATGGACCAGTCTCACCTGTCAGGTGCAGCCACCTCTGACCCCAGGAAGCAGCAGGGAGGATGAGCTGTCACACTCACCGTTAGCAAACAGTGGAAACTCTGCTGTAACTCTATTTTTACCCTGTCCTCAGTGCTTCCTTTATCACCCCCTTTAGCACAGGAGACACCAAGCCATCCTCAATGAAAGGAGATGGATCCATCCCATAATTCACAGCAATGCTCCAAACAAACCATCAAGATGACTGACAGACTCCGATCATGGAGATGTCCACTAACACAATGAATGTAACTCAAGGCTGGCCTTTGAACTATTCAAACTGCTCCGTCAGAGCACACTGGGGGGGATGTAAGGCGTGCATTTGTAGTTCAAGTCCTGGACTTTGTAGTTTTTACAGTGGGTACTGAGAGTATTCAGACCCCTTTAAATTTTTCACTCTTTGTTTCATTGCAGCCATTTGCTAAAATCAAAAAAGTTCATTTTATTTCTCATTAATGTAAACTCAGCACCCCATCTTGACAGAAAAAAAAGTAGAAATTTTTGCAACTTTATTAAAAAAGAAAAAGTGAAATATCACATGGTGATAAGTATTCAGACCCTTTGCTCAGTATTGAGTACCTTTTGAGCTCGTGCAGCCATGAGTCTTCTTCGGAATGATGCAACAAGTTTTCCACACCTGGATTTGGGGACCCTCTGCCATTCTTCCTGCAGATCCTCTCCAGCTCCGTCAGGTTGGATGGTGAGCGTTGGTGGACAGCCATTTTCAGGTCTCTCCAGAGATGCTCGATTCACCTGACTGGTTCAGGTGATTCTCTGGTTACGAGTGAAGGAGTGAGAGTGAGACCGTCAGCCAGGTTCATACTCGCACCGTTTTAGCGTTGTTATGAGTTAAAGATAACCTCTGCTGGCTCATCCTTTCAACGTGATGACGGACGCTGTCGTATCAAGATCAATGCAGAAGCGGTAGTTACGCAAGGACACCCAGTTAATGCCATGTTTCCCAGCACTCTGCTTAACAACACAACACACATTCATCATCTTTATTTGTAAACAGAACCTGAAATCATGATATTCGCTCATAACGTGTGCCTCAAACAAAGCAAAGGTGCTTCACATCATTGAGGTGTGTGAGCGTGTGAATGCAGATGTGCAATTGAAAATACTGCACTTTTCCAGTAGAGGGCGCTATAATTGACGCTTCGAGTAAAGAACCTATTTTCGAAACAATTGGGTCGAGTGGTTCAGTGCTTCACAAAAGCTTCATTTTCTCATCACTACTATCTCCCATCTCCCTACTGCGTCTCTGGAGCTCAGCCACAGTGATCTTTGGGTTCTTCTTTACCTCTCTCACCAAGGCTCTTCTCCCACCATTGCTCAGTTTGGCTGGACGGCCAGGTCTAGGAAGAGTTCTGGTGGTCCCAAACTTCTTCCATTTAAGGATTATGGAGGCCACTGTGCTCTTAGGAACCTTGAGTGCTGCAGAAATTCTTCTGTAACCTTGGTCAGATCTGTGCCTTGCCACAATCCTGTCTCTGAGCTCCTTGGACAGTTCCTTCCACCTCATGATTCTCATTTCCTCTGACAGCACTGTGAGCTGTGAGCTCTTATATAGACAGGTGTGTGCCTTTCCTAATCAAGTCGAATCAGGTTAATTAAACACAGCTGGACTCCAATGAAGGAGTAGAACCATCTCAAGGAGGATCAGAAGAAATGGACAGCATGGGAGTTAAATATGAGTGTCACAGCAAAGGCTCTGAATACTTATGACCATGTGATATTTCACTTTTTCTTTTTTAATAAACTTGCAAAAATTTCTACATTTCTGTTTTTGTCAAGATGGGGTGCTGAGTGTACATTAATGAGAAATAAAATGAACTTTGATTTTAGCAAATGGCTGCAATGAAACAAAGAGTGAAAATTTTAAAGGGGTCTGAATACTTTCATACCCACTGTACAAGGCTAAGTTCTTTCGCCACATTAAGGAACACCAATCCTCTCTCTTCCTGTGTCCTTATTAAGCCTCCTCTGTCTCATGAGGTTGATGTGATTAAGGAAGTAGGAGGAAGGAGGCTGTCTGGGCTGAAATTAAAAGCTCCTGTAACACATTAGTGTGTTAGCACTGAAATCTTCACAGAGGATTCAGAACATGGAGAGGAGACCTCACAGCTACCACAACGCTTTGATGAAACAGGAAGTTTGCCAACATCATAAAGTTTCACTTGTTCTTTAATCTCTGTACAAATTCCCAACAAAGCAGCTCAAACAGCTGTTTTTGGTTTATTCATCTTAATTTACCTTTATTTAAACAGTGGCACGTCTCCCACCTCGTGTGCAAGAACGTCCCTCTGGCGCTCAACAAAAAGCACGCGATCAAGAAGCACTTCGCGTCCACAAGATCTACTGCCGGCCCGCCGAGAACCGTTTACAGGTTACAGGAGTTGCCTCCCTGTAACCTCACCATGCTGAGTGAGGGTCTCCAAAAGAAGTTTTTCTGAACTATTATTTTATTTTTGAAACTTGAGTTCCTCACAGCAACTCTACAAACATGATTTTATAGAATATGAAACTGAAGATGATAAAGAACTTCTTACCTGCAGCTAACAAGACTGTGATGACATTATTTTATTTTGAAAATCCCTGCCTGATACTTTTCCTCCAAGTCACATCTATTAAATGTTTGGTGTCGGAGGTGTTTCTGCCCACCTAAGGCTAAGAATCATCACCTGGGATCAATCAGCTGATCAGAGTGAAAATCAAAACGTTCAATAAAAACACACGAAGAAGAATCCACAACAAGTTTAATGGAATAAAAAAGTGTGTGTGTGTGTGTGTGTCACAGCAGGGCGCTCTTGGTGTATGAAAGCAGACACAAAGATTGATCAAATGATGCACGTAGCTCCGCCCATCCCATCTCCAACCGAGATGCGAGGCGGAGCAAGGCTTCCATGGCAACAGTGTCCTGAGACAAGGAGCGAAGATGGAGCTGAAAAAAATAAAAATAAAAAATAAACCTCATGATTAACAGGAAACAGGGAGAGACCTTCACAATAGAAGATCACAGGGTTGAAGAGTGCGTTCTGATTGGCTGACCTTCAGGAAAAGTGCCAGGTAAGCGTGAGCCAGGTCAAAGTCCCGCCCACTGGCCAACATGCTGTCAATCATCTGGATGAAGGCGAGCAGGAGCTCTTTGGCTCCGCCTCCCTCCGGTGCCAGAGAGGTTAGCTCGACTGAGACCGCCGCCGGTCCACAATCCTTCAGGAGACGCAGCGGCTGATCAACTGCAGAGAGCGAGAGAGAGTATTGATCTCTGATCAGAAATCAGATTCAGCAGGAAAACTAATTAACCCATATTTATCCTCTTAGGAATTAAAAAATGTTCCACTATCACTTCAAACTATCCACTGGACGATGGACGAGTAAATAAAACATTTTTATTTCACAGGAGCTGAACCCACTGTAGTCAAACTTTTAAATCTATAAATCAAGCTTTAGATTCAAGCATTAAAAATAAAAGCAGTTTCCTGTCGCTTTTATTTTGGTAAGCAGACTCACATGATCCAGTGTTCAGTGCTGACTCCAGAGCACAGATGAACTCTGACCTCTGAGAGAGGACCCCCCAGTTCAGCACCTTGGACTGGCACACAGGAAAAAACTTTATTTACACACGATTACAGTGACAGCACCGGCACACGCTCAGTTTATCCTGAGCCCACCCGAGTGGTGATGTGGATGGATTTACCTGCGTTTCCTGCTCGGTTTGCGCTGGCGTGGTGAAGCGAGGCGTGAGGCCGGGAACTGTCGGCAGGAAGAAGGGAGCAGCAGCTGGAGCAGCAGGGGGCGCCACAGGTTTATTCCGCTTCTACAAACAACAAAACACACAGGTGAGAGCTCTGACATCAGCACTGCATCCTCAAAGCTGAAAGAGGAGCCATCAGCTGACCTCTGAGCAGAGTCATCACGCTCACAGGTGATGCTGGGATTCGTACCCCAGGAGGGGGCGCGGCTGCAGCGGTTAGCGCTCAGATCAGGGAGATGGCGGGCTGAGTGAACTGAACAGCAGTTTTACACCAAGTTTATGCTCCAACATGAACTTCATACCTGTATGTATTTTTATCATAAACTACACACACTCCCTCCTCTGAGTTTCTGAGTCTCCAGTGAAGCAATTTTCTTATCTGACAGCTGGCACTATTCCTAATATTTTGTCCACCCCATTAACAGGGGACATTATTTTTGACTGTGATGTCATCCAGGTAAGCCCCGCCTTTTGAAATCAGTAAAAACTTGGAGCACAGCTGTTCCTATTAAAGTGACCGTTTCTCCGCCCTTAGTTCTCATCTCACCTTGATTTCATCCAGGTGCAACAGACTTTTCCACCGAGACTCCGGCAGCAGAGACAGAGTCACAAGCTCCGCCCCCAGCTGCTCCGCTGACTGATATGCATCATCATCGTCTTCCTCCTCCTCTGATGTCACTTCCTGTTCCGTCTCCTCTACTGTGACACCGGGCAGTGTCTCCACAGCTGGCTGGTAGTCAGCTGGGAGAGGGCGGAGCCCCACAGGCCCACACAGGCTCTTATTGGTCCTAAAGGAGAAGAGCTGCACTGTGACTGGCTGATACAGGACTGACATTATCGCTTCTTAATAATAGAGAAGCTCTGATTAGCTGCTGTAAAACATGCTGGGTTGTGATTGGTTCATACCAGAGGTAGATGCCCAGACTGTCAACATGAGCCGTGGCAAGGAAGTCACCTATCGGAGACATGGACACGCCCAGTGGTGCCATGGAAACCAGGAAGCAGTCGACTAGACTGAGGAGAGAAGAGGAAAATAATCATTGATCCTGGTAATCAGCTCTGATTGGACGCTGCACTCAGACCACCATACCTTCCAGAGGGGAGGTCCCAGGTACGGACGGTGCAGTCCATCGCCACGGTAACCAGCCAGCGGCCATCGGGGCTGAACGTCTGAGGAATGAAAACAGTTAGCTTCCTGTTAGCCTGCCGTGCTACGTATCATGGTTTGTTTGTGCTTTATCCAACCCACCATGTCATTGATGTTTCCATGGTGACCTGCAAACCTCCTGACAACTCTTCTGGTTTCTATGTCAACGACCGCCAGAGTGAAGTCATCCAGCGCTAATGCTAGCATCCCGCTAACACAACACAGAAACAGAACAAATATGTAATGCTAGCTTTAATGCCTTAGAACAGGGATCCTCATATCCAGGCATCGAGAGCTGGTGTCCTGCACGTTTTACACACACCTGAGTCAAACATAGAAGTCATTAGCATGACTCTGGAGAACATGACTTAATACTGAGGGGGTAATTCAACCATTAGATTCAAGTGTGTTGCACCAGGGACACAGCTAGAACCTGCAGGACACCGACTCTCGAGGCCTGGATGTGAGCATCCCAGCCTTAGAATTAGCTGCAGCTAATCGTGCTGTTAGCATTGTGCTAGCTATTATCTACCTTTCTCTGTGCAGCTTCATGCTCGCCGGTGCAGCACTTAACTTGAGCTCTTCCTCCAGCTTTCTCGTTTTGAACCGCCAGAACTTCAGCAGCCAATCAGAGCCTGAGGTGAGTGTCAGCTGGTTTAGGGTATCTGTGGCGATGCCTCGCACCACGCCATTGTGAGCTGGAAGAGCGAGAGGTGGGAGCTAAAGAAATGGGCAGAGACACACAGATGTCCAATCACAGAAGAAAAACAGGTGAACACACCTTTCTCGTTGCTGCCATAGCAACCACGGTGCAGTCCGGACTGCAGGTTGTAGATGTCGACACGGCCGCACGATGATCCAATCACAGCAAAGTTCCCACAGGAAGTAATTTCAACAGCCTGGGAGCAAAAACAGGAGCCTCAGCGCCAGCCAGGGGAGGAGCTTATAGAAAAAATGTGCAAAGATGCTGTTACCGTGGCGATGGCATCCCTTCGGGACCCTGGTGGTTGCAGATGGTGAGCTCCCATGGTGCACCTCTGGTAGTTCCATGTGGTGGATGCTAGGCGATCCCGGTGGCACGCGACGATGCCATCCCAGTCCGACTGACGGGTCACAGCTGCAAACAGAAAACAGGTCAGCCTAAATCAAACGTTTCCTGTTCGGACTTCAGCACGGCGAGTCAGCGCGCTCACCGGAGGAGAACGCCGTGATGGCAGGAAGTCGCAGCTCCTCGTAGGTCAGCCCTTTCTTCTTCTTCTTCTCCTTTTTCTTGTTAACAGAGCCTGAAAAGCATAAATTACAGGCAGACTCCATTAAAAATAAAAGATAACATGCTTATGAAAGCAGCAGCATTAGCGTCCAACCTGAAGCTCTGTTTGTGTGTGTGTGTGTGTGTGTCTGTAGGGGGAGGAGTCAGAAACACCCCAACTGAGCCGCTGACTTTAAAACATCACATTTTTTTGAGTCTGGTGGGCGGGCCGAACTTACCGTGACCCAGGCTCTTGTTGAAGCGTTCGTGGACGGTGGGAGAAAGACTGCAGTGTCCCATCCTGACCTGCAGGGGGAGCACCAACAAAACAAACACCTTTATTGTAAATAAGTTAACAATCAGAAAATATGAGCAGCATGTTCAGAGGAGGCCAAGAAGCAGGGAAACAAAATACCCTCAAAAATCTGACAAAGTAAGTCGCAGGCGCTGATCCGTGGGGCGGGAATCAGTGCTACTGCAGTGAGGCTCATTTCCAGGTACACCAGATATTCTCAGCGACAACGGAGACATTGCTTACATGTTGTCAGTGCTCTTATTGGCTACCAGTGATGTCATTTTCAAACTTACTTTGCTGCGAGCTTGACAGCGCCACCTCACCTGGAATTCACTGCTTACCAGGGGCGTGGACTCTGCTGGTCACTCCGCCCTCTCTCGCCATCTATGGCGGGCTGTCCTCGGTGTGCATATTAAATATGCAAATTAATCTCTTTAATATCTCTGCCTTGTTGCTGAGAACATCCCATAAACCTGGAAACGAGCCCGATGCAGCACACGGTACGGATCGCCTCATTTAACCAGATCGGGTCACAGATTATCATCTGACCTTACCTGCACTCAGGATGTTTTTTCCATCATTGCCGTGGTGACAAATGGTGGTGGGCGGGGCACTGTGACCCTGGCGGCACCTCAGCAGTCTGGCTCCGCCTCCTTCTTGGTCAAATATCCACACCTGCGGAGGTGGGAGGGTTTTTATTTCTTTCATCTTTTTGCTTTTGTTTTGTTATTTTTATATTTTCCAGGCATCTGACGGCTGTTTTCGTTAATTTATTTGGTGCTTTGTTTCAATTTTACTGCAGTTTACTGTTTCTGTTTATTGTTGTTGCTCTTTTGTAACCTCTGCTTTTTGTTAGTGTCCACGTTTGTTGTTGTTTTTTTGCTGTCTTTGTTTTCAGAAACGTTCTCGTCTGTTTGTTGTTTTTACCTTGATGGCGTTATCGGCACCGTTGGTGACCAATAGCGGCTCTCCGTGCAGGAACGTTGCCCCGGCGATGGCCGTTCTGTGGGCGTGTCTGTGCTGAGTGACGAGCTGGCGGCGCTCCAGATCCCAGAATGCAATGTGTCCCTGAGGACTGCCGGACGCCACGATGGGAGGGCCGTCTGAGGGGCAGAGATAGAGAGATGGTGAGCGCATGGAGGGAGAAGGAACCAACAGCAGTGACGGGGATGACATCATCACCTGTACCTGTTCTGAAAGCGAGTGACGTGATCGGTCCCCAGTCCTGCGTAAAGCTCATCAGCGTCTCGTCCAATCGGATGTTGTGAATAATGATGCGTCCTGTCGCTGTGCCAACACCGACCACATCCACTGCGGGACTCTGGGAAAAGAAGTCTTTATTAACAAATCTTTCAAAATAAAAGCATCTGAACTGTATTTACTTCCAAAAGACTAAAATGTGTGAAGTTACAGATCAGCTGTAATCGTTCATGTTATTGATCTCTAAGCCCAAAGTATTGATTACTGATGAGGTGATCAGTGACTGACCTGCTGTAGAACTGTGACTCCTGCTGACCAGCCAGTGAACGTGAAGAGCAGCTTACTGAGGACCAAACACACCTTTATTAACACCTCAGCATTAACACTGGAACCCTGACACCTGCAGCTTCCTGTGTGTTAAAACCAGTGTGTGTGTGTGTGTGTGTGTGTGTGTGTGTGTGTGTGTGTTCATCACAGATTAAAGTCCACGAGCTGAAGCAGTCACGTCTCCTTTGAACTCGCTGATGGACATTCTCACACGTGTTGTGATTCATGTCTGCAGCTGGTTGTTTTATTGTGTGTGTGTGTGTGTGTTCTGATGACTTCACAGAGACACTGAAGCCTGAAGTCTGACAGATTCTGAGGGGACCTCTGAGCGCTGCACGCTCACCTGGTCTTGATGTTCCACAGCTGCAGTGCACCCTGGGAGCTCCCCAGCAGCACCTTGTTCAGGTAGGTGCTTGGGTGCATCATGGCTGACACATCAAAGGTCGCCGGGTCAAAGTGCAGCCGCAGGTACACGTCTGAGAGGTGGAGAGAGTGAGGCATGATGGGTAATAGTGCAGGTACGCTACAGCAGCAGGTGAGTGCGTGTGAAGCCCTGTTCCCTCCCACTCACCCCCACTCTGGACGTCCCACACAATGACATCACCACCACTGTCAGCAGAGATCAGCTGATCGCCCAGAGGAATTAGCAGGCGCACTTCCTGTTCGTGACCGCGGTAACGCATCACCACCTGTACGGAGAACAAACAGGGTCAAAATATACATTTATTTTTACATTTGATTTTTGATTACGTTTAACTTAAATCTGAAGAAATTATTTATAAATTTTTACAAAAGGAAAGAAAATAAATTTATTTTGTTTTATGTCTGAAATTTTTAACAAAACAACAAATTAAAAACCTTAAAAGTCAGAATTTAAAATGTAAACAAAAAATAAAAACAAATAAAACCTTTTTTTTAAACAAAGTTTTGGTACCTCTTTGTTCCTGGCGAAGGCGCTGATGAGCCGCCCACAGGCAGCAAACACCAACATCCTGTCGGAAGCCATGCAGGTGATGTCATCTGGTAGGCAGTTACCTGGACAACCACGTCACGTTATATCACAACACAGCAGCCAATCAGAGAGTAGAAGTCAGAGCATCAACAGAGATCATTAAAGAAATTCAAAGTACTCACTGACAGCGACGATCCCCAACCTGTTCACCTGCAGGAGATCAATACGACTCATCAATCATCAGCAGATATCAGCGTTCAGGTGACAAGTAACCTGCACTCAGGGGCGGAGCCACAGACTAAAGCTGTGACTCCACACAGGAAACGGATCAATAAATAAATCAATACTCCTGATGGCACCAATAAAACCTCATCAGGCATCAATAAACAGGAGTGAACCTGAGTTTTCCAGGTGTGCTCAGCAGGAATCCACTAATCAGAGCACAGGTCAATAATGAGGCTAAAACAGAGTGAGCTGAGACTTTCAGATGATCTTCAGACTCAGAATAAATGATGAGAAGCTTCAAAGTAAAACATGATTTAAAGATGTTTTTACTCTGTGGGGCTTAAACTGCTGCCTCCATCTTTGCTCCTGACAGGTTTCAGAGTTTTGGTCTCCGTTTGGTCGAATCACAAAATCTCGTTCATGTATGAAATTATTTCAGGATCAGGAATCTCAGCTGTAATTGAGCTGAAGGTGCTGAGAGTCGGAGGTGGAGCTTCCTGTGGGCGGCACTTTTACACAGACTGTATATAAACAGTGTAAACAGTCGCCTCAGGCTCTATGAGCAGATGAGCTTACTGCTCACTCTGACCTCTGACCTCAGCAAACTCTTTCCTGATGGGTTCACGGTCTCAGTCGTTAGATCAGAGCACCAGGATGGTGACGGTGAGAACGTTCAGCTCGAGGCTTCAAAAGCCCGCCTCAGTAACTGAAGTTACGTCCATCAGAGGAATCTCAGGACTTCCTGTAAGCTCTGAAATGTTTTATCATAAATGACATTGTCAGCTGAACACATAAACCTGAGGTTTTCTCACGCGCAGCATAAACACCTGCAGCACACCTGTGAGGGAGGTTCACAGTGCTGGGACTGCTGCAGGAGCACACCTGAGCCTCAGGTGATCACATGACTGTAATCACAGCCCCGTCTGTCCTTCTGTTCAGAAACTGAAATCTCAAATCAGCTAACATCTCATCATATCCTGTGGA
The DNA here is from genome assembly GCA_024447675.2 of Pterophyllum scalare. Taxonomy (NCBI): domain Eukaryota; kingdom Metazoa; phylum Chordata; class Actinopteri; order Cichliformes; family Cichlidae; genus Pterophyllum; species Pterophyllum scalare. The sequence goes on along the minus strand of JAMQGT020001038.1, from coordinate 44,289 downwards.
GTACAATGACCAGCCACTTCATTAGGTACACCTGTTCTACTGCTTGTTAACACAAATGTCTGATCAGCAAATTGCAGCAACTTCACACAATTAAGACGACCTGCTGAAGTTCAGGCTGAGCATCAGAAGTGGGCAGAAAGGTGATTCTGAAGGCTGTTGGTGCCACACAGGTCCGAGTGCTTCAGAAACTCTGCAGTGATTCTCCCACAGTGCTGTCTGTAAGTCCAGCCTGGTACTAGAAAGGTGTACCTAATCAAGTGGCAGGTGTGTGTAACATTAAGTGCAAATATCTTGTTGCTGTGGATAAAATATCACAATTTGAGACAGTTTGTGTTAAAGATATCCATAATCTGTGATCAGGATTTTCACACCTGATACATGAAGGACTAAACGTGTTCATTTAAACATATTATAAACATATAAACATATTATATCTGTTTATATGTTTATAAGAAGTTTAGTAGGACTTCAGACTGTGAACATTACAAACTGTATATTATATTATGTAACACTGATCAAGAAAAAGCAGCAAAGTCTGATTAGATTCTTTCTAAAATGACTGAAGATGGGGAATATTCTGGTTGCGGATAGACTAAAAACAACATTCGGCTGAGAACTAATAACACTAATAATACTGAGCTGGATGGTTTTTGTCTTACTCGGAATCTAAAGAAGATGTTTGTAAGATCTGAATTTTGTCCAGGCTGGTTTCATCAATAACACCTCAGTAGACACAGAGCCACGCTGCGTGCAGTAACGGCGCCCTGCCGGCGGCTCTTGCGTTTGAACGTGTGGAAGCTCCGACCGACCGCCGTCACCACGTAGAACTCCCGGTGCTTCAGGTGGTACCGGAGGGCGTGCGGCACGTGGTTGGAATAAAGTCCCAGAACCCGGAAACCGGAGAACAAAGAGCTGCCGCCGGCCGGCATGACCGCTCACCGGAGAGGACGGAACAGACAGGTAAACACAGGTAACCAGCAGGCAGAGCGGAGAGCACACACACGCATATGCAGGAGCCACGAGGAAACGAGTCCGACCGGAAACATACGACAGCTATGAAAGGTTCCGCTACGGCTCAGTGCCGCCACCTGCTGGACGGAAACGGGAAGTAACACTCGGACAGGTGAAGGAGGAACAAACTGAAACATTATGCCTGATTTTCCTGAACAATCTTTGGAAGCAGCTCAAACTGTGGAGGAGCTTCAGAGTCAGAGGTTCATGTTTGAGAACCTGAACCTTTTTACCTTTACTGCAGCTCACCTGGATGATGATGATGATGATGATGATGATGATGTTCTTTTACTTGCTGACCTCTCAGTCCCTCCTGAAGAAGATATTTTACTCTCAGTGAGACTTTACCTGATAAATAAAGGACGGAATAAAAGATAACGACTCAATCTGCTTCTATGGAAACTTTATTATTATAATAAATGAATAAAAGTAGGAATGAAACATCCATTATTTCCCACCAGGTCACAGAGACATATGCACAAAACAGTAACAACAACAGTGAGTTTCAGCAGTCCTGAGTTTTACTTTTATTTGGTTGTATTCAGAATATTCTGCTCATTCTGTTTTCAGGTTCTGGGTGTTCATTTTCTCTCTGGTTCACGGGTCGGGCCATGAAACATCCTCAGGTCTGAAGCCCCCCCGCAGTAACTGTGGTGTATTATAGTCCACAGAGTAATTATAATTTAAAGGTTTACACACTGTGGACGTTTTGGCATGATAACATATGACACACACACAGGTTTGTGTAAGAAGTGGGAAATCAGTGAGCCACGGTCACACAGACCAACACAAATGTCAGTCACAACTGCAGGAAACTTGTTGGGGATGCAAAGAAAAGCCCCACAGCTGACAAACAGGACTCTGAGGAAAGTTTTGTTTTGTTTCATTTATCAAGATCCCTGTGAGCTAAAGCAATGCAGCAGCTAATCTTCCTGGGGTCTCCAACATACGCTTACCACAAAATAAAACACCATATAAACAACAAAAACCAAAAAATAGCTTTCTATACAAAATACACCTCATGTCAAAACAGTATTTAGTTACAAATCCTTGAAACAGCACACATAATTTATCATTCATATTATATTTATATATATATATATATATATATATATATATATATATATATATATATATATATATATATATATATATATATATATATATATATATATATATATATATATATATATATATTTTAAGGAAATTCTAAAACGTTAAAGTCTGTAGATGTCCTTTAATTCTGACCTCGGTGCACTTTCGTGTGTCTCCACCCACCTGCACTGCTCTCTGATGATCAATGAACGAACTCTTTGCTCTCTTTTCGTTTTGGATGTGAGGTCATTTTCATCACAGTGGATCCAAACTGGATGTGTTCAGAAGGTTTTCTCTGCAGACTCAGTCTTCGGTCTGAAGGAGATGCAGGAATGTTGCAGTCTGCTGTCAGAGAAAAATCATCAGAAACTGCTTTAAATGTGGCTTTTACAGCATGCTCTCTGCAGCGAGCTGCAGAAGGTCTTTTACTTCCTGTTGTTTTGCCCTCCTTTGTGGTTGTCTGCTCTCGCCTTCATTGCGCTCATGTGTTGAGTTTTGTCTCATTATTTAAACAGTCCCGTGTTCCTACAGACTCCACATTTCTCTTTGCCACAATCATTTGTTGTGTGTCCTTTTTTGCTTCCCTGTGTGGTCCTCTCTGCACCACCACTCATTATGAAAAAACTAGATTATCTCAATATAATCTCTGGATACCTTCATCCATTCATTTCCTCTGTGGATGTGGGCTGTGCTGGTTGACAGTCCATCACAGAGCTGCAGACAACCAGTCACACCTACAGCCAAAATAGAATCACCAGTTAACCTAACAAGAGTAAGAAAAAAGTACAAGGAGAACATGGAGTAGACTGATAACAGGCTGTCATGAATTCAATTCAAATCACAACAAACAGCCATCTCCAGGCACTTTGTACTGTAGGTAAAGACAATACAAAGTTTCTCCTGCAGTGCTGCCCGAATATCACGGCCAGGCTTTCAGCCTCGTCCCTGTGCACGGAAGTTTGATTTGATGAGATTATTACTGTAGATGATGAGATGTTCAGAGTCTTCACAATTTTACACTGAGGAACATTTTTGTGAAAATGTTACACAATTTGTACATGCAGCTTTTTGCATATTAATGAGCCTCTGCTCAGGTTCATTTATAAGATGATCTTCTTATTTCCAGTTATGTCACTGCCTTTTTGACAATCAATATAATCAGCTTCAAAATGTTCCTCCAGCTGTTTCATTTAAGCACCACTTACTTTTCCAGCCTTTTGTTGCCCATTCTGCAGTTCCAGTTCCTGACACGTGGAGGACGATGAAGGAAGTGCCAGGTCTAAAAAACTTCAGCAGATGAGCCTAGAGGTCCTTCAAATGTTGTCATACTAGCTGGTTTGGTCCCAAAGTCAGATAACATGGCAGATTCTGTGGTTCCTAGGATCCTTCAGAGTAGAATGGGAGGCGGAGCCTTCAGCTTTCAGGCCCCTCTTCTGTGGAACCAGCTCCCAGCTTGGATTCAGGAGACAGACACCCTCTCTATTTTTAAGATTAGGCTTAAAACTTTCCTTATGATCAAGCTTATAGTTAGGGCTGGATCAGATGACCCTGAACCACCCCTTAGTTATGCTGCTATAGGCCTAGGCTGCTGGTTCCCATGATGCACTGTTTCTTCTCATTCACCTTATTTACTTGTTTATACTTCACTCTGTATTTAATCATTATTATTAATCTCTGTCTCTCTTCCACAGCATGTCTTTTGTCCTGTCTCTCTCCACTCAGCCCCAACCGGTCACAGCAGATGACTGCCCCTCCCTGAGCCTGGTTCTGCTGGAGGTTTCTTCCTGTCAAAAGGGAGTTTTTCCTTCCCACCGTCACCAAATGCTTGCTAATAGGGGGTTGTTTTGACTCTTGGGTTTTCTCTGTATTATTGTAGGGTCTTTACCCACAATACAAAGCGCCTTGAGGCGACTGTTTGTTGTGATTCGCCATTATATAAATAAAATAAAATCGAATTGAACTAAGACTGAGACAAATCTAAGAAGACTTTGAGAAACAGCAAAGGGAGATTTACTCATGTATCAAAGCTGAGCTGCCGGCCGTGATGCTGATGATGCTGCACGTTTGGGGAGAGCTGCATGGATTTCACAGACTCCGGTCACAGACACTCACAGCAGGACAAACCAGAATGATGATGAAGAAAATCACTGAGAGTCACAGAGACCTTTGACCTTTGATGCAGCTGGTAAACACGATGGAAAATCATCATCACAAACATACGCAGAGATTCTGAGCAGGAATATGGGGAGTTTGTAACAACTGATGTTTTTCGTAGATGTTCAAATAGCTGCTTAAACAGCAGTGAACAGGATGATGGAGCGATTCTGGAAGCGCATCATTTCAAAGTGCTGCAGTCAGAGAAGCTGAGAATGATCTCAGAGGCACCGGAGAACAAAGAGCACCACAGTGGAAGGTAAAGCCAGTCGCATGTGCAGTAGAAAATATGTTGACTGGTTTGCTTCTCTGAGCTCCGTCAGCTCTGACACAGAAAATGATGAGTTCAGGTCCTGATCCAGCCGATGTTCTCCAGTCTCTAACAGCTTTACCCGTTTCTGTGTCATGGCAGCGATGGTCAGATCAGCTATCAGAGGCTCAGATGTAATCTGAACTTCCCTTTGTCTCTTCATCAGTGTGAACGGTTTTGAAACCCTGTCTCGTTTATCTGTTTCCTCAAAGTGGCACCAAACTGAACCAGCTCGCTGTCTCACTCCTGATTGGGCTTTCTAGACCCTTAGAGACACAAAGATGTGAGGTCACATCTTTATGTCAGGATCAACAACACAGACTGTCAGCCTGACCCATGTTTGAAAGCTTCAGGTGAACTACGCCACCTGCTGTCTCAAATGCTTACTGCAGAGGTGGCCTGCCTGTGAATGTCTGTGGGAAGCTCCATGAAGTCATTGATCTGTTTGGATATTATCTGTCATGGATTCATTTTGATATTTTTGAGCTGAATATTGGTTTAATTTTATTGGAGTAACACCCTGCTTATTTTTCCTTCATAAATCATTCATCTCAGTTTCACCGCATGTTTCCCTTGTTGCCCACACCACCTGCAGCAGCTCCACCCCTGAGCCTGAGACACCTTTATTCAGACAGAGGACATTTCACAGAGGAAATGGAAAGGAGCAAAATCACAGGACTCCTCATTGCTCTGCTCTCCTTTCAGGATGAATATTTGGGAGCTGTGAGATGGTCCACAAACAGCCCAGCAGCCCTCTGTTTGTTTCATCTGAACACACTAGAACACGTGGATGTTTGGATCTTCTCCATGGACTTTAAGATGGACACAGTCGCCCACTGGTTTACAGCTGATCTGAGCATTTTGAAGGTGTGATGAGTGCTGGGAGGACCTGCCTGAGAACCTGAGGGACACTTCAAGCTTATACAGTAGTGACCTGTCAATCATGAGTCAGTCCAAATCCTGCCCTGCTTTACGGTCTTCTCTGCCTCTAATGAGACCATCATTTCTACAATGAACATCATTTTTTTTATCAATTAGATTTGTTATGGTGTGTTCATTTATTTGTGAAGGAAGAAACCTGAAACACTTTAATTACAAAATTAAGACATTTAATATATTAAAGAAGCAGAAGATATAACACATGCACACGTGGGACTCAGAGGAAGAGACAGGCCCTCCCCTCTGAACCCGTGTTTCCTCTCTAACCTTAACATCTTTATCCTGCCACTATCTGCATGTAAACAGAGTCTGTGTGCTGCAGGGTTGGACTCATCCGTCATTTGTCCAGTGCTGGTTTTTCATGACTCAGACTCCTTCCATCAGCGATAAAGCCATAAAGCACATCTTCTCCCCTGATGTTTCAAATTAATCAATACAGAGCAATTTTATCCAGATTAATAACAGAACACTGTGATGCTTTAATTGTACGTACTGTGGCTGAACCTTCAAGATAAGATACACTGAGACTGAGAAGTTATTCTGGCACTTTCTAATGTCTAATGTATTTATTCATTAATTAAATTATCTGTTGTTTGCTTCAGCCAGTGTTTATTGAATAATTTCCTGGAGTTTACTTTTTAGCATTTGTCATTTTATTCTTTGGGTAAAAAATAAACCCCAACAGACTTAAAACTAGAGACTGACACCACAAACTCATCAGGAAGGTGTTCACTCAGCTCAGAGGTCAGCTGAGCAGTAGGCTCATTTTCTCATATACTTCTATACAATAAGACTTTAGTCGCCTCCTGCTGGTCATTAGAAGAGATGCAGGTTTAAGGCACAGTTTCAGACAAACCAAAGCGTGTGCATGTTCATATACGGTCTGTGCTGTTTTACCAGCCTGTCAGAGAGCTACAGGATAATTCCAGCCTTCTGGTTAAAGTCAGATCCTTGACTGAGCTGATGGTCGCTTCTGTTCTGCTCTCAAATTTATCAGGATGTCCGATGAGCTGCTGGGATGTCCGCCTCTTCTCCCATGAGCCCCGTCTTACATTGGCGCTTCCTTCAGCTGCACAAACACTGAGATCAGGATCCACCAGCTCAATGCGCTCCTGCCTGCGTGGCTTCCGCCCCCTGCTGGCCTGAAGAGGAATGACGGCACACAGATTAGACTCATTGTATTGCTCCTCACTTCAGTTCAATAACCAGACTGAGGGCTTCACCGCGAGCTCCAAAGATGTGTTCAGTACCAACAGCAGAATCAGCGGCAGGAGGACCACTCTGATGATAAGACCTGTGGGATCTGATCAGATACATTCACAGCCATCATCAGTCCAACAGCTCTCATTACACACAGACTGCAGCAACCTCAAAATCGCTCCAAATGACCTGTTTGATTCAGTTACTCTTCAACTAGGTGTGACACCCTGTGAGTTCTGGGCTGCCTCCTCATTGGAGAGGCTGAGGGGAACAGGTTGCAGCTGTGCTGGCTGATTGGCCGCTGGTACTTAAACTGCCAGCTTCAGTCTTGAGGGGTTTTCATTAGTTGTCAGTTATAATCATCAAAATTAAAAGAAACAAACATTTGAAATATATCAGTCTGTGTGTAATGAATGAATATGATATACAAGTTTGACTTTCTGAATGGAATTACTGAAATAAATCAATTTTTTCAACATATTCCAATTTTATGACCAGCACCTGTATGTAGATCACGTTGTATCTCTGCAAGACCCAGCGCTGAAGTCTGAATCAGGCAGAGGTGGCCAAAGTACGGACATTCTGTACTTAAGTAGAAGTACAAGTACTTGTGTTAAAAACTACTCTGGTAAAAGTTGGTGTACTGGTTCCACTTCTGTACTAAAGTAAAAGTAAAAACATACAGGCTCTGAAATGTACTCAAAGTAAAAGTAGCTCCTTGGAGGACGTTTCTTCCTCTTTCTTCCATCGTTCTCCATCTGAGTGAAGTTAGTGCTCATTCTTTGCTCTCCCTGAAATACAGCAGCTCTTCTTTTAGCTAGCAGTGTGTAGCTTCTATGTAAAGTGCAACTTCCTCTAACTCTTTCCGGTCTCTGAGCGAGCTTTGCAGGAGCAGTGACGTGTTTTCATAGAGTTAGCATCGATCGATTTAAAGATTTTTTTCTTTGTCTGTTTGGAGCACAACATGCAGTGTTCATAATGCATGATGTGTGGTGCTGCACAGTTACGCAGCATTTAAAGTGCGATTCATTATTGAAGAATGTGGTTAATGGTTTCAAATGTTTGTCTTCTGTCCTCAAACTGAATTCTGTCATGGACCGCTGTGTGGCGGGAAGGGTAAGGATCCCAATGCAGGACTCAACAAAGAACAGGACTTAATGTCTCGGCCTTTATTGCTGGAAAACTCGGGGCAAACTGAACTGGACATGAGCCAGCATAACAAAATTAAAATTTCCATGGAAACAATAACACGGAGAGACGATGATTTTTGATTTTTCCTCTCTCGGTGGAGACGGACGCATTTTCCTCCTCTCCCCACCGCTCCCTATCTACCCCTGCTTTTTGCTGCTTTGCTGCTCAGAGTGTCCTTTTACAACATCCCCGAACTGGAATTTAAATTATGGATCTGGTCAGCTGGTCTCTCAACACTGTTGATGATCAAATTCTCATCATGAGGAGATTGGGAGAAGGGGAACCCTCTTTCCTCTGGCCCGAGCTACATACCCGGCTGGCTATGTTATGGATTCCCGTGGGGATGGAAGATAACGTTCCTGGCTGCTCTGTGTGGGCGTGCCATATATATTGATACCAGGATTTTTCCTGAACTGGACCTGGGGATACCTGGTTACTGGGCAGCTGTTCAGGCCCTAGTTAGGCTGCCTGTGAGGGATGCAGAAACAGTACGAACTCAGTCAGACTCAGTAGAGCTGAATGTGGATTACATCTGGAGGAGTGTTGGAGAGTCTGTTCTGTGTGGAGGAGAAGAACCAAATTTGGATGATTGGATTTCTGAGAGGTAACCAGGAAACTGTAAGGTCTGTCAGCAATAGTTGTGACGGCCTGAACCAAAACAATTGCAGTATCTGAATCTGGCTCCCAGACGGCCTTGGATGGCTGTTATGGAAAAAGATGCTCTTCACCCCCACCCCATGTTGGGACCTGTATGAACTGGTATCCTGGCAACCAAGGCTGACTGTACCATCTTCTCATGAACATTATCATGAACTGCTGGTCTGGAAGCTGGATGGCCATCACAGTATCCTGCTCTCTGCAGGCAGCCCCTCCCCTACCCACCCTAGTGCTCTCCAGGCTTTAAATGAGGGGTTCATATGGTGTTCATAATGAACACAGTACGAGATGATTTTTTTAACCCACCTATCCCAGTGTATCTCTCTGTTTTCAAAGGTAGCGCCGGTAAAACGGCTGCATGACCTCAGACACCGGTCTCCCTATTTGTGTCTGTGTTTGTGTTTCTGGTTTGTTTCTTTGGATGGTGTTCTGTTAACTGTAATAAATATATTAAAAATAGAGAATCATTTTTAGGTTTTTAAGATGAACAGAACTAAAAAGTTTAAATCCAAAGAAAAGACGAAAGTGGAAAAGTGGTTACATTATAGGTGTTTTAAATATTGTAGGTTGTGATTTCAGCATGCGTTTCTTTTGAAGCCTGATAATTTAGGACAAAGTGATTAATGATAATTATAATATGACAGTAATTGGGGATGTCAAAAATCTTTCTTTCTAATTGATTTTGCTAAAATAAAGCCAGTATAACAGACTAATCCAAAAAGGTGATAATAAAAAAAGTATCCTCTTAGATAAGCTAAATTATTGAGACATAAATATTTATGCCTCAAAGGAGGGATTGATAATAGGAGAAATTTAAAATGTATTTTCATAAAGCAATGTAAGAGATGATAATGTTAACTAACAGAGCTCTTTCAGTTTCATTCCAACAGGAGTCTGAATAACATCAGTGGTGCTCCAGGAGACTGGATTCTGATCAGCTATCAATAAAGAAACTCTGGCGCAGTTCAAGGTGAGAAAGGCCTTGCCAAGCTCTCCTGAACAGACTGACAGCTTCAAAGATTCAACAAAAGCCTCCTGGTTCCAGCTGACGCTCTGTAGGAAGGTGCAACATCTGGTAATAACAGGTGATCTGAGAGTTCCTGACCTCATCACCTGTGTAAAGTCTAGGGCCCAAGAACAGGTGTGTTTCTGACGTGGGTAGCGGTAGGCCTTCAGCCTGCTCAGTCACAGGGTCCCAGTGAAGAACACCCAGTGAAGGGGAACGACTTTCTATTATATCAACTGTTAAGGAAAATTTATGAAACTTGTCCTAAATATTATTGTAGACTTAAATAACATACTTAATCAGAACTGTTGTAATTCATTAGTGGAAAAATTAGAATAATGCTAAAAACTTGATAAAAAACAAAATGATTAATGTGTATGTGATTTGTATTTAAACCACACCACACATTATTGTTTTTGAATTTTTATGTTTAAATAGTTTTCTGCTGATTTTAAGTTTGTTTTTGGTGGTCTGGGAGCAGGCACCGTCTCTATGGGGATGGGGTTTTGGGGGGATGGCAGGAGGAGAGAAGCTGCAGAGAGGCGTGTAAGACTGCAACTCTGCTTCCTGGTCTCAACCCTGGGCAGTCAGGTTTTAGGAGGGTTGATAAATTTGGCCAGATTCCTAGAAATGAGAGCTGCTCCATCCAAAGTGGGATGGATGCCGTCTCTCCTAACAAGACCAGGTTTTCCCCAGACACTTTCCCAATTATCAATGAAGCCCACGTTGTTTTTTTGGACACCACTCAGACAGCCAGCGATTCAAGGAGAACATGCGGCTAAACATGTGGCTCCGGGTCTGATTGGGGAGGGGCCCAGAGAAAACTACAGAATGAATGTGTGATCATCAACATGTTGATGCCTGAGCTCTCCTTCAGCTTACCTGAGACAGTGACAGACAGCTGGCGGCTCTCAGATGAAAAGTAATGGGAAAAAATGTTAACGTGATAAACACAGCTGTAACTTCCATGGTGGGCGGGTTCTGCTGCAGAAAACAGGAAGTGTGCAGAGTGATTGACAGCTGCCTGCATATATTTGTATGCTTTGTTGAAGGTGAGCTGGAAGAAGCCTCCTGGGAACTGTGGTTGGATGGAGCAGCTGAGGGTGAAGTTGGAGCTTCTGGATACCTCAAGCCCCTGCTGCTGGGCCTCGGAGACCCCGTCCATGGAGGATCCAGAAATGATTGGCTGAACCAGCAGGTCTGTAATCACACATGATGGTAGGTAACAGTGAAAGGTTTCCTCTAGGTGTGTCATGTCAGGTGATGTTCAGTGGTCCATGGAGGGTTTGAAGTTTCCAGAATCTTTTCAATTTATTCCAATAAAAAACACAGACTGTCACTGGAAACATGAGTGTTACTCATAATGACACAGTTTAGGGTGGACTTACCTGAGCAGGTGATATGTGTGATGGAAAGAGAGTAATTAAGTGCAGCACAGCCCCCCAGAGCAGATCCAGGCTGAACACAGTCAGGTGTCATCACCCACACAGCAGAGGTTCTGATCTCTCTCTGTCCTACAGAAACAGTAGTATATATGTGCTTTTCTACTCGTGCACATGCATATCCATACCTGACACGTGCCTGTGCTCATGTCAATCATGTTTGTTTGTTTTGAAAACATAACATACAGTTAGAGCCGTTATGTAGACAGACACCCTCTCTATTTTCTTCTCATTCACCTTTATTTTCTTGTTTATGCTTCACTCTGTATTTAATCATTATTATTAATCTCTGTCTCTCTTCCACAGCATGTCTTTTGTCCTGTCTCTCTCCACTCAGCCCCAGATGACTGCCCCTCCCTGAGCCTGGTTCTGCTGGAGGTTTCTTCCTGTTAAAAGGGAGTTTTTCCTTCCCACTGTTGCCAAATGCTTGCTCATAGGGGGTCATTTTGACTCTTGGGTTTTCTCTGTGTTATTGTAGGGTCTTTACCCAAAATACAAAGCGCCTTGAGGCGACTGTTTGTTGTGATTTGGCGCTATATAAATAAAATTGAATTGAACTGAATGTAGCTTATCAAAGTTGGTTAAAGTACTTTGTGTGTGTATTTTTATTTACGCATCTTATGTATAAGATTTTGTGTGGGACAGAGGGCATGTAATACACTCAGTAATACACTCACAAAGGGGGGTGTTCTCAGCTACTCACCGTGTGTATGCCATAAAATACGTTGTGTTACAACAACGATGTATTTTCTCCACTGTAACCCATTCACCAGTGAAGTGCTTAGCTAACACCTATGTGTGTCATAAAACACCTTGTGTTAAGACATGTGGAGGCCAAAACAAAAGACATAATGCATTGACGACCGATGTTCTATGCTAACAGCTGTATGTCATAAACCACACTGTTACATCCATTTCCCTGCTTCATCAAAAATGTTGTTTTTGATGAAGCAGGACTCGGCCTGTGTACCTACATGGTGGACCCCTCAGACAGGGCCACAGTTTGAGACAAGTACCAAGTTGTATCATTACAGTAACAAACAAACATCATAGAAAAGCACATACTATAACTGCCAAGAGCAGAGCCACAGTCCAGATGTTGACAGACAACAGCTGCTTCCTTCACAGTCCAGTCAGGGCCATCCACTGATCTCCACTTTCCCAGATGTTTCAGCTCCAGTGTACCTGCACAGGGACTGGCTCCTTCCACCAACCTGACATCATAAGGAACTGAGCAGAAAGCAGGGAGTCATCAGAAACAGAACAAAGTGAGTTTGAACCAAATCAAAGCTGCAGCTCCTCTTCTACCTGAGCAGGTGAGTCCAACAGCTTTGCCAGGTGAGCAGCTGGTTCTAGCTGAGCCTGAGCTTCTACAGTCCAGCAGAGCAGACTCATGGCCTCCACACTGGAACTCTTTGCTCCACACTGGAGCCTCCACTTCTCCATAGAGCGCCCCCTGGAGGACTGCAGGAGGCCCACAGCCAAGCTCCCTACAGACCACCTCTGCATCCTGCTGGTCAAAGTCAGCTTCACACACTGAGGACCAGCTCTGGTTAGACTTCACCTCCAGTCTGCCTGAACACAGACTGGAACCATTCAGCAGCCTGACAGAGTCTGGAGAGATCAGAGAAGATTGGTCCTCATAGACTGAGTATAATCCGGATTTATAAAGAACTATATGAAGCAGGGGGTTGTTTGGCAGCATTTCTAAATTTGCTGCTACCCTTTGATGTTCATTTTATGGAGGCCGACATCTTCAGCCTACATTAAAGGAAAAGTTCATGAACGTCCTGTGGATGTAAAAGTGCATCTAGGAAGAAGGGCTGAAGATGTACCAGAGGTATAAACTCTGGCCTCTTTTCCACCAACGGGGTTCCAGTTCCGGTGCCAGTATTTGAACCGTTCAGCAATTTTCCACCGCAAATGCACTCAGTGCTCGGCCGAAAAATGGGTTCAACTCGTTTGTGCCCTTCGGCTTCCATATCCAGAAGAGGACCCGCCCACACTCACACATAAAGGAGCAGTTCACACAGCGCGGTGGAAACGCCGGCCCGTTATGAAGCGTTTTAACAGTTCATTGAAACTGACACCAGCACCGGCACCTCAGCAGTGGCAACATAGTATACGTGCAGCACATTAGTTTCATGGTTTCTATTAGAACTCGGTTAAACTTAATTGTTCCTATTGATTAATTATATTTTTAATTCCCATAATAAAGTAATAGCATGAACAAATGGTGGCTCTCACACTGTGGGGTTCATGGCCCTGGGCCATGTGCCCAGCATTCTGTGTTTGGTTCTTTTAAGGTTCTGTTTTCATTGAGTTTCTTCTGTCACGTTTCACATTTTGCCTTTGGTTTGGATTCTTTGTTTGTTAAAGCTTCTTGTCCTGTTTTTATTGTTATCTATTCCTGTTTCCTTTGCTCTCCTTGTTCCCTGCGTCCCTCTTGTCAAGTCCTCTATATTTTGGTCATGTCTGTTCCCTCCATGTACTTCCTGTCTTATTTTCGGAGTCTCCTTGTTCCCTGTGTGTCGTGTTGAGTTTCGCTTCCTGTGTTTTCATTAGTGTGATTGTGTCCACCTCTTCTCTCCTGTCGGTCCCTTGTTGTTCCCTGTGTATATATATTGTCTGCATTTCCCTTTGTTTTCTGTCACATTGTCGCTCATTGTAGCGAGTTCCCTTCTGTGTCTCCTGCTTGTCTGATGTTTTCATGTTCTTTGCGTTTAGTTTGTTACCAGAACCAGCAAGAAAAGCTGTCTTTTAAGTTTACTTCCATCTCTAAGTTCTACATTTTGGGTCCACTTCTTGCCGTCCTAACTCCTGCATTATGACACTGTGGGGTTCAGATTTCCTCTGATTTATTCCATGAAAAGCATTTTCAGCTCTGCTGCTCTTCATCAGACAGTAAAACTGTAACGAGCCGTCTTAACTCCTGATAGCAGCTGTCCCATAAGGTCACAAGGATGAAGACTTTGAACCACAACCAACATCCACATGTAAATGTGCATGTTGGACAACATATTTCTCTAATACTAAACATTACACACATATCTAAAGTGTATCTGCAGAGAAGAGTAAAAATCATCTTGGTATGAATCAAAAACCAAACAACAGTTTACACAGAAATATCCGTTTCCTCTGATTTACCAATGATACATTAGAGCTTTACAGTGTCTGTCATATTCCAGCTGTGAGACATCAAAATGTCCATGTATGTACAAACACATGTAAAAAGCATCGTAGAGAGAAAGACGTCAAAGGACCTCCTAATTCTAGGATCCTGGTATTCCAGCAGCCTGGCTCTGAAGGAAAACTGTTAAAGAAGAGCTCATGCAGCACAGCGTCATTACTTAGGCAGACACATCTTTGTAACAGTACACTCACTCAACTAGGTTTAATCAGTCTTTGATGACCTTACAGAAGCCACTAATGTGCTTACCTGAACAGGTGAGATGGACAAATCTGGTAGTGAATCCTGAGGTTGCACAGTCCCTTAGATCTGATGGAGAGTGAACACAGTACCAAGTACCCAACCATGAAAGTTTGGAAGATGAGTCATCGGTCCCTTTTACAGAGACAGCAGAGCCACAGTCCAGATGTTGACAGACAGCAGCTGATTCCTTCAGGGTCCAATCAAAGCCACCCAATGGTCTCCACTCTCCCAGATGTTTCAGCTCCAGTGTACCTGCACAGCGATTGGCTCCTCCCACCAACCTGACATCATCAGGATCTGAGCAGAAAGCAGAGTGTCATCAGAAACAGAACAAAGGGAGTCTGAACCAAATCAAAGCTGCAGCTCCTCTTCTACCGGAGCAGGTGAGTCCAACAGCTTTGCCAGGTGAGCAGCTGCTTCTAGCTGAGCCTGAGCTTCTACAGTTCAGGAGAGCAGACTCATGGCCTCCACACTGGAACTCTTTGCTCCACACTGGAGCCTCCACTTCTCCATAGAGCGCCCCCTGGAGGACTGCAGGAGGCCCACAGCCAAGCTCCCTACAGACCACCTCTGCATCCTGCTGGTCAAAGTCAGCTTCACACACTGAGGACCAGCTCTGGTCAGACTTCACCTCCAGTCTGCCTGAACACAGACTGGAACCATTCAGCAGCCTGACAGAGTCTGGAGAGATCAGAGAAGATCACACAGAGAATCAGAGACAGCAGACACACAAGAAGAAGATGGCAGCAAATGAAAATGCACTGATTGAATGATGAGGCTGGTCATTGGTGAGGATGGTATTATCCTGCTGTGTCTGGGTGGGCTGGTAGAAACAGCAGGGAGGACAATTTAGTAACACAGAGGATGGGAAAGTGAGAAACAGCTCTAAGGTAAATGGTAAAAGGACTAGTTCTTATATATCGCTTTTCTACTCTTCTGAGGACTCAAAGCGCTAATACAACACATTTGCATTCACTCATTCACACCCTTTCATTCGAGCACTTCCATGATTAACTGAGCTAAGTGCTTTTATTATCTAATATTCACACACATTTCCCCCTTCAGCTCTCAGCGGAGACGGTCGCACTTTTCTTCCCTCCCCAGCCCTTCCTTTTTACCCTGCTTTTGCTGCTTAGAGCCTCTCTTCACACAACTTCCAAACTATAATTTATAATTATGGATCTGGTCAGCTGGCCTCTCAACACCATTGTTTTTGATCAAATTTTCACCATGAGGAGATTGGGGGAAGGAGAACCCTATTCCCTCTTATTAATTGACATTCCAGCTGGCTACGTTATGGATTCCTGGGTGGTGTGGAAGATGACGTGCCTGGCCGTAGTGTCGATGGAGTACATACACATTTGGCTTTTGGACACTGGGATTTCTCCGAATTGGACCTGGAGATACCTGGCTTGTTGTTGCAATTCAGGAAGTCTGGGCAGCTGTCTGGGCCTCGGTAAGGCTGCTTATGACGGGATTGCAGGAAGAAGGTACAGACTCAACTCAGACTCTGTATATTTGGAGCTGATTCGGAGGGGTAAGATCTTGGAGATGTATGTATCTGTTTCTGCACGGCGAACGGAACGAACCACAAGATTCGGATAAATTGGATTTTTTCGCCACAGAGAGGTGCCAGAAAGACTAAAGGCTGTCAACAAATTAATCAGTACAGTCTGTACCCAAAACAAGTCGTGGAATCAGAAATTTGGCTCCCTGGCGGCCTTGGACTGCCGCTTATCAAATGGTCTCCTGGATGTTTGTAAATAGATGCTCTACCCCACCCCCGGCTGTCCTGTCTTCTCCTGATCTGTGTTGGACTGACCTCCCTGACCTTGCTGCTGAGGAACTCTACATCTTATCAGACCTGTTAGCTGAGGAGGGGAGTTTGAGTCAGCCCCACAGTAGCCCGTCCCCTCCCCCCCGCCTCCGCTGGCTCCCTTCCACCCCTGCCCTCCCCACCCCACTGCTCCCATGCTATTAAATGTGCAAATATGCTTTGCTAAGGTGTTTTTTTGTACTCTGATACAGTGCTCCAGACGAGCACAGTACCAGATGATTGACTGTACTAGCGGCGGCTGGAGACACTGGAGTGTCTGTAATATTCCAACTGTGAGACATCAAAATGTCCATGTATGTACAAACACATGTAAAAAGCATCATAGAGAGAAAGACGTCAAAGGACCTCCTAAATCTAGGATCCTGGTATTCCAGCAGCCTGGCTCTGAAGGAAAACTGTTAAAGAAGAGCTCATGCAGCACAGCGTCATTACTTAGGCAGACACATCTTTGTAACAGCACACTCACTCAACTAGGTTTAATCAGTCTTTGACGACCTCACAGATGCCACTAATGTGCTTACCTGAACAGGTAACAAGGATGAAGCTGTTCATCATGTATGCTGATGTTGCACAGTCCCTCAGATCTGATGCAGATTGAGCACAGTTGCTAGTGACCAACCATGAAAGATTGGAATAGGTCTCTTTTCTCTCTCCTACAGAGACAGCAGAGCCACAGTCCAGATGTTGACAGACAGCAGCTGCTTCCTTCACGGTCCAATCAAAGACAAACATTGGTCTCCACTCTCCCAGATTTTTCAGCTCCAGTGTACCTGTACAGCGACTGGCTCCTCCCACCAACCTGACAGGCTCTGAGCAGAGAAGAGGGAATCATCAGAAACAGAACAAAGGGAGTCTGAACCAAATCAAAGCTGCAGCTCCTCTTTTACCTGAGCAGGTGAGTCCAACAGCTTTGCCAGGTGAGAAGCTGGTTCTAGCTGAGCCTGAACCTCTACAGTTCAGGAGAGCAGACTCATGGCCTCCACACTGGAACTCTTTGCTCCACACTGGAGCCTCCACTTCTCCATAGAGCGCCCCCTGGAGGACTGCAGGAGGCCCACAGCCAAGCTCCCTACAGACCACCTCTGCATCCTGCTGGTCAATGTCAGCTTCACACACTGAGGACCAGCTCTGGTCAGACTTCACCTCCAGTCTGCCTGAACACAGACTGGAACCATTCAGCAGCCTGACAGAGTCTGGAGAGATCAGAGAAGATTGGTCCTCATAGACTGACTGTTATCCGGATTTATAAAGAACTATATGAAGCAGAGGGGTTGTTTGGCAGCATTTCTAAATTTGCTGCTACCCTTTGATGTTCATTTATGGAGGCCGACATCTTCAGCCTACATTAGAGGAGAAACCTCATGCACATTCACTGATGTGTTGCACTTTTGTAGGTGTTGGCTCTCACTGTGGTTTTGTATCACTTCCTGTCCTGGAGCACAGTGGTGTTTTGCTCTGTTAGCCGGTTATTCTGTGTAGTTCAATTTAACTGGGTAACCACATATTTCAGTGTAATCTTCACGTGCTTTATTCAATTAACACTCTACCAAATCAACTCTAGATTGTATCTACATTATTTGCTTAGTCTGTTTTTAGGAATTCGCTAGCTTAGCATAGCTAGTAACATAACTCTTAGCTGACTCATGGGCTCGACATACAGGGAGCGACAAACCACAGCAACAAATGGTTCGCGTCGCCACTGGGGTGAAACCCAATGCATAGATTGCGATGGCAGCAGCAGCATAGCGAATTGCACTCTCGCGTCACTTGTATCCCAGAAATTTGATTGGTTATGAAATTGGAGGGATTTTGACATTTTCAAAGCAGTCCTTGTCAGACATGGCAATAAATCTTTCCCTCCCTCCTGGAAGTGTTCAATGCCTGCTGCCAGAGGAGGGCACAGAGCATCCTCCAGGACCCCTCACACCCTGGACATGCTTTCTTTCAGTTACTGCCATCAGGCAGACACTACAGGGCTGTTATGATAGTGACTTGGTCAGTGAAGAATTGATGTAGCGCCCTCTTGTGGACAAAGGGGAAATAAAGAGAAGTCACTACATTTAACAGAGCTGTCTGAGTCCATTGTGAACAAGTGCAGTAGAGAATAAGAACTAACAAAGCATGGTGTCAGAAGTTCTCTGAGGGGAAGACAAGCCACAAGGAAGCCAAAAGCCTTCTGACCAGAGAGAGCTCATGCTGCATACCGGGCCTGAAAGGTATATTAAGGATTATGGAGCCCACTGTGCAGAAGAAATGGACAGCATGGGAGTTAAATATGAGTGTCACAGCAAAGGGTCTGAATACTTATGACCATGTGATATTTCACTTTTTCTTTTTTAATAAATCTGCAAAAACTTCTACATTTCTGTTTTTGTTAACATGGGGTGCTGAGTGTACATTAATGAGAATTAAAATGAACTTCTTTGATTTTAGCAAATGGCTGCAATGAAACAAAGAGTGAAAGATTTAAAGGGGTCTGAAGACTTTCATACCCACTGTATGCTGCAATAGGCCTAGGCTACTGGGGGTTCCCATGATTAGTGATGGAAATTAGATTCCATTATCAAATTACTTATCGATTCAATTCCTTGTCGATCCTCTTGTTGATCTTCTGTAATTGATAGTTGAAGGCTGCAACTATCGATTATATTAGTAATCGAGTATTCTATCAATTTTTCCATCGATTGATTGGATAAGAAATAATTTTGTCATATTAACAATTTATCTGCATATTTTAATTTCCATACTGCAGTTTTTCACTGTACAGAAGTTGTAGCTGCTCCATCAGTGGTGGATGGAGCAGCTACAAAGTTCTCTTTTCTTCAAGAAGGACCTCCAGCTGTTTCCCAGTAAAGGTTTAATGGTGGTTAGAGGAAAAAGCACTGCTGCTTTGGATGCTAGAAAAACATTTCCTTTTGCTAATCAGGGATTGAAGCATAAAATGATATTTTAATGGAGTCTTTCTGCACTGAACGGGCGGGTGGTGCTAATGGTGGTGCCTGCTAGCAAACTGTGGTCATAGTGATCTGTTCTGGTAACAGCCGAAGTGAAAAAAAAAAAACAGCTGAAATTCTCAGCACAGTGAGTACAACACACACACACACACACACACACCGCAAAGAGGTGTGGAAAAACGTGTCAGTGATGATCCACTCGGTCACAGCAACGGAGAACTTTAATGCTGCTAATGCGGGTAAAAGGCTCCACTTACTCACAGACACATTTAAATGAAGTTTAAATGAAGCATTGAAGCAACAACTTTGTGTTGAGGATTTTTTATAATCAAATTATTCTAGTTACTCAAGGAATTGTTGCAGCCCTAGAGGGATTTAACTTTACCTGCATCATTTAAACCAGTGGACGCTGTGGTGTTCACACCACTATGGTAGCCACCACCAAACAGCGTATCAAAGACATTACATTTATGCAAAATTAATTGTGTGTGTGTGCTCACCACACTGGTCCAAATGGCAGCAGTCTGCAGAGAAAGCAGCAGAGTCCCATATGGAGTTTCTTCGACTACGATGGCACAGAGAGCGGCGAGTGTGTTGTTGTGGATGATGAAAAATGTGCAGAACACTCCTCAATCAGGAAAAAACACCAACATCAAAGTCCAGCTGAGAAGCGCACACAAGGAAACCACTCTGATCCTACGACGTCACCTGACATGCACCTCTGGAGAAAAGTGACTACTCATTGGGTCCACACAGCCCGCAACGTTGTGATTAACCTGTTTAGTCCTTGTGTGTTTCCGGCTACTTTATCAGTCAGAGAATAACCATCAGGAATAATAATCACAGCATCAATATAAGGACTCACATAAGGACTGCTGAAACTATCAGAATGGATGTGAGGGAATGAAGAGAGTGAAAAACAGGGACAAATATGTTTGCAGCCAAAAACTGAGCACAACGAGCGAGGACCAAGAAAAGTCCCAGCCAGCACCGCATATAAGGCTACGTTCACACTGCAGCCTGAAGTGAGATAAATCTTTTTTGCTCTCATGCGACCTGAATCTGATCTTTTCATGACAGTCTGAACAACACAGATCAAATTTTTTCAAATGCAACCTGTGTCTGTACGGCCATTCATCCGACCTGCACGTCATTGATACTCGACACTATTCTGCGTCCTGCTACGCGAAGAAGGAAGAAACACAAACTTACTCCTGCAAACATTGAGCACGCTTGCTACATGTGACGTTATTGCGTCCTCTACTGTGCATGCGGGACACTTTTAGGTTTGTTTGCAGTTCACACAGGAGATCACATACAGGTCGCATATATTTGGAAATGTGAACGAGCACGCAAAAAAAAAAAGAAAAAAGGATTTCACAAAAAATCAGCGTTAGATCACTTCAGGCTGCAGTGAGAATGTAGCCTTAAACACCAGCACACGACCACAAGGTAATTAACACACAATCCAGCTACACATGCATAAATGTGGACATGAGGTCGGACACTTCCGTAGGTTGTGTACAGAGGACACAAAGACCCTGAAGTCTAATTAGGAGCATCTAACCAAGCTAGCTCCAAAACAGAAGCAGCTTCAGGTGGAGAACATCAGGATGCAGCTGGATTTGACCTTTGACTCCTTCAAAGAGTTTGTTTGTGTCAAACACCACATGTAGGTGTTGTTAATCTGCTGCACTGATGCTGAAGGTTACATCAAAATGTCCATGTATGTACAAACACATGTAAAAAGCATCGTAGAGAGAAAGACGTCAAAGGACCTCCTAATTCTAGGATCCTGGTATTCCAGCAGCCTGGCTCTGAAGGAAAACTGTTAAAGAAGAGCTCATGCAGCACAGCGTCCTTACTTAGGCAGACACATCTTTGTAACAGTACACTCACTCAACTAGGTTTAATCAGTCTTTGATGACCTCACAGATGCCACTAATGTGCTTACCTGAACAGGTGAGATGGAAGAAGTTGGTAGTGAATGCTGATTCTGGACAATCCCTCAGATCAGATAGAGATTGAGTACAGCCATTATTGATGTTCCATTTAGGTTTGGAATTGGACTTCTTTCTCTCTTGTACAGAGACAGCAGAGCCACAGTCCAGATGTTGACAGATAACAGCTGTATCCTTCATGGTCCAACGACTGTGAACCACTGGTCTCCACTCTCCCAGATGTTTCCCTTCCAGTGTTCCATCACAGGGACTGGCTCCTTCCACCAACCTGACATCATAAGGAACTGAGCAGAAAGCAGGGAGTCATCAGAAACAGAACAAAGGGAGTCTGAACCAAATCAAAGCTGCAGCTCCTCTTCTACCTGAGCAGGTGAGCCCAACAGCTTTGCCAGGTGAGCAGCTGGTTCTAGCTGAGCCTGAGCTTCTACAGTCCAGGAGAGCAGACTCATGGCCTTCACACTGGAACTCTTTGCTCCACACTGGAGCCTCCACTTCTCCATAGAGCGCCCCCTGGAGGACTGCAGGAGGCCCACAGCCAAGCTCCCTACAGACCACCTCTGCATCCTGCTGGTCAAAGTCAGCTTCACACACTGAGGACCAGCTCTGGTCAGACTTCACCTCCAGTCTGCCTGAACACAGACTGGAACCATTCAGCAGCCTGACAGAGTCTGGAGAGATCAGAGAAGATCACACAGAGATCAGAGACAGCAGACACACAAGAAGAAGATGGCAGCAAATGAAAATGCACTGATTGAATGATGAGGCTGGTCATTGGTGAGGATGGTATTATCCTGCTGTGTCTGGGTGGGCTGGTAGAAACAGCAGAGTAACTTGTGCATTTACCTGCACATACATTATATTGCACTGATTCTGCAGATGAAGGGTTATACTTGGCTGGGCCCTCGTAGTCAAAGTAGGAGAACACATAAAAAAATGTTTAGAGATTTTTGAAAAGCTTCATCACAGTGATGGTCTACATAAACCACAAGTCTCAGCATGTTTCATCCTACTGACAGCTGCCCCACTCAGTGACTTTATCTGATTATAATACACAGACATGGAATATGTTACTGATGCAATGTTAAGGCCTTGTGATCTCAGAGAGACACACAGTGAAAATGTCCTGATGGTTACATTATTTTTTACTAATTGACTCAAGTTCTTCTTCTAGTCACTTCTTGTTTAACACGGGTAGATTAATTTAAGCGATGATGACGTGTATGATGTCACTGATGGGCTTACCTGAACAGTTAACTTTTGTGATGACTGGTGATTGATATGATACTGAGCACTTCCTCAGAGAACCTTTATTCTTAAGACAGCCAGCTGTGATTCTCCACACAGGTCTGTCTGCAGAGCCATGAGTTTGGTCTATGAAAACAGGAGAGCCACAGTCCAGATGTGCACAGACAAGGGCTGCTGTCTTCAGGTTCCACTCAGCGAAATCCACTGGTTTACACACACTCAGATGTTTCAACTCCAGTGCGCCTGCACAGTGACTGGCTCCTCCCACCAACCTGACATCATCACACTCTGAACAGAAAGCAGAGTGTCATCAGTAAAAAAATTATTTTTCTTGTGTAAGATTAAATTCAGACTTTCCTGCTCATTCAGTCTTTGTTCTTGGAGCTCTGTTTACCTGCTGAATCGTGTTTCCCTTCAGCTCGGACTCCTGAAGAGAAAATCAAAGGAAACCATCAGTATGAAGCAGAATGTTTGCTCTCTAATTCATTTAGTGTTGGCAGGGATGAAGAAAGACGAGCCAAACTTAGAAGAAACAGGAGAAAGGCAGGTGGAGTAAACTACACCCTCTGATAAATACAAATCCTCATACCTGATCATCTGAACTGCAAGCTTTGACTTCATGCACATGCCAGATCAATGAGTGTGAACTATGTGTGTGGAATAAACAGTGCATGTTAAATGGTCATGAGTGGAATTAATAGATCAGCAGGAGTAATGGAGAATTATGAATTATGAAGAGAGCCAGAGATTAATAATAATGATTAAATACAGAGTGGGGTATAAACAAAGTAAATAAAGGTGAATGAGAAGAAACAGTGCAACATGGGACCCCCCTCAGCAGCCTAGGCCTATAGCAGCATAACTAAGGGGTGGTTCAGGGTCACCTGATCCAGCCCTAACTATAAGCTTGATCACAAAGGAAAGTTTTAAGCCTAATCTTAAAAATAGAGAGGGTGTCTGTCTCCTGAATCCAAGCTGGGAGATGGTTCCACAGAAGAGGGGCCTGAAAGCTGAAGGCTCTGCCTCCCATTCTACTCTGAAGTATCCTAGGAACCACAAGTAAGCCAGCAGTCTGAGAGCGAAGTGCTCTATTGGGGTGATATGGTACTATGAGGTCTTTGAGATAAGATGGGGCCTGATTATTCAAGACCTTGTATGTTAGGAGAAGGATTTTAAATTCTATTCTAGATTTAACAGGGAGCCAATGAAGAGAAGCCAATATGGGAGAAATCTGCTCTCTCTTTCTAGTCCCTGTCAGTACTCTAGCTGCAGCATTTTGGATCAGCTGAAGGCTTTTCAGGGAGCTTTTAGGACAGCCTGATAATAATGAATTACAGTAGTCCAGCCTAGAAGTAATAAATGCATGGATTAACTTTTCAGCATCACAAATGCAAAAAAGCAGTCTTACATATTTGTCTAATATGTGCATTGAAGGACATATCCTGGTCAAAAATGACTCACAGTGTTACTGGAGGCCAAAGTAATGCCATCCAGAGTAAGTATCTGGTTTGACACCATGTTTCTGAGAGTACAAGTGTAAGTACTGCTGTGGCAGAGGACCCCAATGCAGGACTCATGAGGCAAAAATACAAATTTAACTTAGGTTTTTAATTAAATACAGGAGAATACAAACTGGACAGGAGCCAGCAACACAAAAACACAAAACTCACAATACAAACGCACACAGCAGGCAAGCTGACATTGAGGACTACACTGATGTGGATGCAACAAGTAAAAACGGAGTCCTTAACACACACACACACACACACACACACACACACACACACAGGGTAATCAGGGAAAGAGAGAGAGCTGGGAGGACAATGCACAGGTGAACAGAATCACACTAATGACACAGGAAATCAAAACTAAACACAAAGCACAGAGAACAAGGAAGTGTCAAAATAAAACAGGAAGTGATCTAAGCATGACACAACGTATACTTGACAAATAAGGAGGCAGGCACACAGAGGGAATGTAAACATAGGACTAAACAGAAACAAGCAGCAACTGAAGGGGAAGACACAGACGCCTGAAACACAAACAGGAGGGAGAACACACACTACAATAAACCGAGGAGCTCAACTATAATAAAAACCAGTAAACACCAGAAATGTAGCTAAAAACCAGAAGTTCACTAAAAGAGCTCAAAACACAGGGCCACAGCCCAGGACCATGACACCCACATCATCTTCTAGAAAACTGTTTTTGGGATGCCACAAGGTTTTGTCTTCATTTTTTACCAGGATTTCTGGTATGTTTCCGGCTCAGATGTTAGACTCAAAATTTCAGACCAGTCAGCTCATAGTTGCTCCATATAGTAACTAATTGATAATAAAAATAATATGTTTATAACCTTCTGTAGTGTAAAATGATCAAGGATATAGACATGATAAACAGAGCTTAATGATTAAAAGTTGCAGGTTAATCAGCGACTTAATGAAAACAGCAGTTTTCTCTTGTCAGCATGAGCGCTGTACTACATTTCATTGGTGAGATGTGTCCAATAAATGAACATTAAATGAGAACACCCTCCTGGAGACATGCTCTGCCTGTTGCTGCCTTGCTCATAGTTTTGAATGCCAAGGTCAGCTTTTGTGATAACACAGTTCACTGCAGCATGTAATGAAACAGTGAACATGAAGCTAACTGCTGCTTTTCATTGGTTAAAGGTATGAAGTGTTTACTTTCCCCTGTGATGAATTGTAGTCCTTAAAATGAATATCAACAGTATAAAGGCCAGTATGAGTCCCCATTTTCAAACGTGCCAAAGAACACCAGCTTCATGCTGATGTTGTTGTTCTCACTGTTGGCACGGATACAGAACGGGCCATACCTCATAAATGTCCCAGCATCCAGTTGGCTTTTCAGCACACTAATAGCTAAAATAACACTAACTTATCCAAGCATATTTATTGCTAAGCTATAGTTTGTATTTTATTAATATTTTTAGTCATGGGTTGTTGAAACCACAAACATCCAGTTTCTATTGTGACTTCTATCCAGAAGAGCTTCATAAAGTCATAAAATATTTAAATATGTCTCCGGTGTTCCCCTCACATTACCTTGGCAAGCTTAGTTTTGATGAAAATATTAACTGTGATATTGCTACACTAGTTACATTTATACTGTGGCAGTATTATTTAAGGCAGCATGAGGGCACAGAGTGAAAGTGAAAGTGAAACAACTGTGGATGTAGTCTGGGATACTGTAGTTGTACACAGCACTGTTCTGATAGTTCTGAGAGTAGGAATGTACACTAGTATTGTACAAGTATTCACTCACCTCCCTTCACACACACATGAACTCGAGTGATGTCCCATTCTTACTCTACAGGGTTGCTCAGCTCAAGGAGAAAAGTGCTGTATTAGAACTTGTCCCTTTACATTTAATTTCTTTGAGTCTAAATACGTACACAAGCTGAGCACATTCACATCCATCCAGGGGGCGGGATTTGGCCCCATGCCACACATGTGAGACCTTGATGAGCTGTCCTCATTCGTCAGGCCTCCAAACCTCCAGAAGAGGGCGCTCTCAGCATGTTTTCAGCCCACAGCATTTTGTGCAGTGAATCAGAGACCAGAGCCGCGTCTGCCCTGAGTTATATGATCACATCCTGACAGAGGTCAATGCTGGAGTCAAGCTGATCGATCAAACTGATCGATTTTACGTTTTTCTTTTTTTTTTAATCACCGTGTGTGTGTGTGTGTGAGAGTATGTGTTTGTGTGTGAATGTGTGTGTGTGTGTGTCTGTGTGAGAGTATGTGTGTGTTTGTGTGTGTGTGTGTGAGAGTATGTGTGTGTGTGTGGGTGTGTTTATGTGTGTGTATGTGTGTGAGTATGTGTTTGTGTGTGAATGTGTGTGTGTGTGTCTGTGTGAGCATATGCGTGTGTGTGTGCATGTGTGTGTGTGTGAGAGTGTGTGTTTGTGTGTGAGTGTGTGTGTGTGAGAGAGTATGTGTGTGTGTGAGAGTATGTGTGAATGTGTGTGTGTGTGTGAGAGTGTGTGAGTGTGTGAAAAGAATGTGGTGATGGTTCGAAGTGTTGCTAGGACAGTAAACACTCCCATTTCCTTGTAAAATACATTAGAGGCAGATTTTCAGATAAGGAAGTGAAGTTGAACAGAAGGTGATGTATAAGTTGTATTATTATGTCATAAATAATAATGTAATATTAATATTAATAATAAAGCCTTAGACTTATACAGCGCTTTTCACTGTACTCAAAGATGCTTTACAATTCTGTGCACCATTCATTCTCACCTCAGTCATACTCGGTGGTGGTAAGCTACTAATGTAGCCACAGCTGCCCTGGGGCAATCTGACAGGAGAGTTTGTTCTCACTCAGAATGATGTGAGAGATGCGTTTGACTGATTATAGGCCAAAAACTCATTCACACCTGTTTAAATACAGAAAATCTTTTTCTGGCACAACTCCCTGCTGTCACAGGGAAGCTCGGTCAGCTCCAGTGCAGGTGAGATGAAGCGTCATCAGGGTCAAACATCCATCATTCTCTTGGGGTGTGGGTGGGGGGTGGAGCCTATCCCCTACAGCGAGAGGCAGGGTACACCTGGACAGGTCACCAGTCTGCGAGCTGGGAAGCGTGTGGTGCAGGGCTCTGTTTGTGACAAGTGTCTCTGGAAAAGTTGCAGTTTTGTTTGCAAGGAGGTCCCGGGGGGTGGTGGGACGCCACCTCAGTGCCAAAGTGATGTTTGGAGCACCATAAGTAACCAACATATGGTGGGTGGAGGATTTCAGCTTTCCAGTTGATCTCAAAGGGTCTCCAAAAGTTGCCAAAGTCACCGGAAAAAGCTTATATAGGGGTTCCTAAAAGTTGGTAACACTATGTGTCACCTAGGACCCCCACCCAAGGTGTACGACATCACACAGCATGCGCTGTGATTGGTTAGTCATTCAATCTTCTTCTTTTTGAGGTTTTGAAGCAGTTGGCAGATATCTGTTACACAACACTGAGTTAAAAAGAGGAATTGCATGCTGAGCTGTATCCATTTCTTAGGGCCAAAAATAACATCTGTATGGACATGACACGCTGCCATATCAAATGTTCATTTGTTTGGTGGAAACTTTAATAGAAGTCAGAGTAAAATATGTGCCATGATTTCTGATATCTGTGAAAATGAGAACAATCCTCTAAGATCGGACGAACGTTTGTTTTATGCATCAAAGGAACCGTGAGGGTGGAGTTTAGAGGAAAGTCACAGTTTTAAGCCTTTCTTTTGCTCTGTTCAAATCCAACATGAGCTCTTACTGAGGTCAGGCTTTTATTACGTGCTGAGTTATATAAAGGAAACTGATCTCAGAGCTGCAGTAACCTGCTGGGACTCTAGCAGCAGCAGTGAAGAAGAGTCCTGGGCCTGTTGGAGCAGTAAAGCTGCTTTGCTGTCGTCCACTGTACGAGAACTGAAGCCTGAAAGAGCTTTTTGGGTCCTCGTCACAGCGACAGGACGATGATGATTCTGTCTCTGATTTCGTGACTGAAACTTAGATCGAGTTTCAGCAAACATCATACTAATTAAAATTCATATTTCAAAACTGATTCCTCCCCCCAAAAAATGTTAAATAAACACAAATTTTTAAATATCCAAATTTTCTGGCATCTATTTTATGGTTCAGGCTTTGAAGGGTTAATAATCTTAGCTTTAATGTCAGCAGGTCTGTGTCAGTCATTTGCTGAAACCATCCAATCAAATCAGTGAATGATGTTTAAACCAGAGTCCTACCTGAGCTCCACAGCAGCAGCAGCAGCACCAACAGGTGATCCATGTCCAGGTAGACTTCTCTCTGTCTGCTCACTGCTCTGATCATCACATATTCTGTCCTCAGTAAATATCTTTCTGCAGGAAGAGGCGGAGCTTTACTCCATCACATTCATTTTTTTCTGTCCTAAACAGCGATGCACGATCATTTTACCGTCTGTCACATGTTTTTCTCTGCACTGCTGGAGTCCATCACAACAGCAATAAAACAGACAGCAGTATTATTACTATTAATAAAGTTATTCCATTTAATCATTAATTGTTATTGATCTCTGCCTCTCTTCCACAGCATGTCTTTTTTCTCTCCCCTCAGCCCCAACCAGTCGCGGCAGATGACTGCCTCTCACTGAGCCTGGTTCTGCTGGAGGTTTCTTCCTGTTAAAAGGGAGTTTTTCCTTCCCACTGTCTCCAAGTGCTTGCTCATAGGGGGTGGTTTTGACTCTTGGGTTTTCTCTGTATTATTGTAGGGTCTTTACCTACAATACAAAGCGCCTTGAGGCGACTGTTTGTTGTGATTTGCTGGGAATTGAATTGAATTATTATTGTTCTACATTTAAAGATGCAGGTGTGAAGGTGAATGAATTTCACTGGATAGAAAATAAAGAATCCAACACAACACTAACTTAATGAGGTGATCACCTGCTTAAAGACAGGACCTGTATGAGCAGCCTGAGCCTACAGCAGCATCACTGAGGGAGGGTTCAGGGTCACCTGATCCAGCGCTGACTATAAGCCATGATCAAAACGGAAAGCTTAAGCCTTTAAAAGTTGTAAGAGACATGATGTTTCTAATTTTAATGATATTGCAAAGATGACAGAAAGCAGACGTATTTATTTAATGTCTGTGTTGCTGGTCAGAAATTACTCCTCACAGTGTTTCTGGAGGCCAAGGTGATCCCATCCAGAGGATCTGATTAGACTCCATGTGTGATCTGGTTCTGAACTCTGACCCTTTGAACATGGTAAACATTTCCTTTAAAGAGCATCTTTGCACTCTGAGTTCCTGTTAACATATCTGATCTTCTCTTGCTGAGAAAATCTAGTTAACTTTGATAACCTGTGATCAGATTATGGTTGTGTTTCCATGATGATCAGGAAAAACTGAGCTGCGCTTATCTGGTGAAGTTGTGGTTCTTAACCTGGGGGTCATGGCCCCTCAGGTGTCACATGGGATGATGGGAAGATGCAGTTTGTCTCCTAATTTACCCCAAAGGTTATGAGGCTGTCGCTGCAAACAGGTCAACATGTGGGGTTATTGCTATGAAGAGGTGCATTTTCACTCAAATATTTCCCCCTAAAGTAGGTTACAGCAAATAATACAACGGTCCAAATGGGACTGGGTCTGTCTGATGAAGCTGCAACTTCCTCTAACCTGTTAATGTCAAGGACACGGTGACGGAGAAGCAGTCAGTCAATCTTCAGGTCCTCCATGGACGAGCTGTTTTTTCTTCACTGCTGATATCTGAACTAAACCTGCTGAAAAGAGTTGAATTGGTCTCCTAAAAGCCATAAATTAGCAGAAAAGTGTTTTGGGGACGAAGAACGCTCAAAATATCCTTCATATCATTCAAATCTATGCTGGAAAAAGCTGATGATTTTAGATGTAGACAAATATTAAATATCTGTAAATGTTAAAGGCCGCTTGTGTGTGTGTGGAAGCTGCAGACTGAGGTGTTTGTGAGGAGCAGCTGTGTGAGATAAAGAAGCTGTGTGGCTGTTATCAGCCTCATGTTACCTCACAGCTGGGCAGATGTAGGCAGCTGTTAGAGGGGGGGAAACTCTGTTCGTGTTATCTGAGTCACTCAGTAATCTGATCCGCTTCACTCGGGTCATCTCCAGATTAATTATGTTACACATTTTTATTTTCATTTAAATTTCTCACAACAAAAGGCAAGACTTAAACACACAAAACAACAACCTGGCCAAAAATGTGTGCGTGGTGGAATTAACCTTACTGAATAAAAAAACACTTAAGATTTTAACAGCTTTTAAAATCTTTCACACACGAGTCGGAGTAGGAGTCAAAGGTCAAGTCAAAACTCTTCTGTTTGGCCAAACAGGGACAGAGTCCTTCCTGCTGAACAGCAGCACAAGTCTAACAAATAAACTCTACGTACAGTTTTTATAGCAAGACAACACATACACACACTGTTTACACAGCTTACACAGTACACAGTGTTTGGTTAGCCTGCGCTTTAAGACAGTCTGCAAAACAAGATGGTGCACGGTACAAGCAAACAACGATTCTGCCAAGTGAAAGTTCACTTAGGTACATTTCCTCCCTTTTTACCATTTATGGCAATCTTGCCTAATTTACTGATTTAATTAGAAATAAATATTTTCCTTTAGTTCTTCATCTTCTTTTCCTGAATGATCAGCATATGGTGGAATTTAGTCTGGGGTTGGATACAAATACAAATCTGGCAGAGACTAGGGGTGGCACGATACCACTTTTTTATGTCTGATACGATACCGATATTTAATATTTGGATATCTTCCAATACCAATACAAATCTGATCTTTTTAAAAAAACAATTGTTGTGTGCCTTGTGTGCACAATGACAATGAGTTGAATCTAACATCTAAATGCCTGGATGCATTTTACATAAGTCAACAGTCTCTCACACAACAATCACTCTATCACCTGAATCCTGTTGCTCCTGTGAGAAGGTGATGCATTGGCTTACGGCATGTTGCAAATTTCATTAGGGCTGCAACTATCGATTAT
The DNA here is from genome assembly GCA_024447675.2 of Pterophyllum scalare. Classification (NCBI taxonomy): domain Eukaryota; kingdom Metazoa; phylum Chordata; class Actinopteri; order Cichliformes; family Cichlidae; genus Pterophyllum; species Pterophyllum scalare. The sequence goes on along the minus strand of JAMQGT020001038.1, from coordinate 13,349 downwards.
TTTAGTAATTGAGTATTCTATCAATTATTCCATTGATTAAGAAATACTTTTTTCACATTAACAGTTCATCTGCATATTTTAACTTCCGTACTGCAGTTTTTCCCTGTGTGAAACAAACAGGGTGGATGGAGCAGCTACAAAGTTCTCTGTTCTTCACTTGATGATCAGGTGGTTGATGAAGAACCTCCAGCTGTTTCCCAGTGTAACCTGTATTAGAGTACTATTAAACAATACACAGGATTATTTCCGATCTAGGGCCTAACAGGAGGATTTAAGCAAAAGGAGGGTGACACTCTTTAAGCTGTGCACAAAATAAATGTATTAACAGAACAAAAAAAACAAAGAAAACTTCAGTTCACATTCTCTTTCTCTTTGTGTCCAATAACATAAAAACATTTAGGGAGTGTCCCTTTCTGTTGATAGCTCTTGTAAAACAATAACCAAAATAAAAAACTGATAAATAAAAATGTCCACCCTTTAATTAGAATTCTACACAGGTAGTAATACTTCAGCTTATCAGTTCCTTTTATCTTCCCTTATGGAAGCAACTGTTTAAAGTTTCCTCAATTGAAATCTATAATTCAGTCAAAAGTATTTCAGTCAACTGAGCGGTTTTAGTTCAGTTAGGGGCCCCTATTGGTTGTCTGCTTAGGCTTATCTGATATCCAAGTGGAGGAACGTGTGCATCCAAATCCACGGAACGAATCCTTCACTCCTCTGCACCGGTGCAGATATTTATATATATATATATATATATATATATATATATATATATATATATATATATATATATATATATATATATATATATATATATATACACACACACACACACACACACACACACACTTCCTCATCAGCTGTGCAAGTGTATTTTAAAAAAACAAAACATTTTTTTAAAAATGCCTGAATACATTTTACATAAGTCAACAGTCTCTCACACAACAAGATCAAAATCTTTTAGTTGTCCCACATAGGCACTGGTGCCAAAGCTCTGGAACTGTTTACCACTCCAGCTCCGTTTAGCTGGCTCTGTAGCATCTCTTAAATAAGAGCTGAAAACTCTCCCATTTAACCAGGCTTTCTGTTGACTTTATTTTTATTCTTTTTCTTTGGTCTGTGAAAAGTGCTATATCAATAAACTTCACTTTTTAACTGTTGGGTTTTCTCTGTAATGATTCCTTTATATTGTAAGATTTTTACCTGTTTCTATTTTCCTCCCTCATCTGTCAGCTTTTTCAGTTGTTTCTTCATCTCATCAAACTCGTTAATGACCTTCTGACTCTGATCAGCTGACTGGAGGAGGCTCTCTTCTAACTTTTTATCATCTTTGGGGGTCGCAGTGACTCTGAAGATGCCGACAGTGAGAATCATCAGCTGGCTGATCACATTCAGCACAGATGCAGATTCAGTCAGAACCGCTGCACTCGTTCTCTTCAGCTCAGAAACTCTTCTGAGGATCCTCTGAAGCTCCTCCACTTCAGTCAGAGTGTTTTCAGCCTGAGCTTCAGCTGCTTTTACCTCCAACTTTTCACATGTCATCTTTATTTCTTCATTGATTCAACAAGTGCCAAGAATTCTTTTCCCAGTTTTTCTACTTCCTTTGTACTTCCTCTCTCTGACATCATTTTTGTTACATTGGCTCCAACAACAGCAGCAGCTCCAAGAACAGCAGCAGCAGCTCCACCTACAGCAGCAGCAACAGGTCCACGTACAACAGCAGCAACAGGTCCACCTCCATCATCATGAGCTATTCCACCTGAACCAGCTGGACTTGTTCCATCAGTGAACGGTGCTGCGATGATTGAGGCTCCTACGACTAACGCTGCTGCCGCTGCTCCAATAACAGCTCCTACTTTTCTCACTATGTCTGTTTTCCTCTGCATGTCTTTCACTTGATCAGAAATCCTCAGAAACTCTCCTACAATCTGTCTCATCCTCGCTTCACTGCTGTTAAACTGATGGATGAATGAAGCTGCTTCTTCAGCAAGTTTATCCATTAATTCAGACAGCTCAGGAGGCAGGTGTCTGCTCCATCTTCTTCTTGGTGCTGAGGCCATTTTGTACTGTTTCCTCCAAACTGGACCTGATGAGAAGTTTTCCTCTGCACAGGCTGATGAGCAGCTTGACCTCTGACCTTTTCCTTTGGATTTTAAATCAAACCGTGGGCAGGGAGGCTCTGTGGACACAAACAGAGGTGTGTTTGTTATGGGGAGACTGCAGGTTACCCAGACAGGCCTTCACCAGTTTGGGAGGCTGAAAACAAGAAAAAACACCATCAGAAAACAGAAATCTGTTGCAGAGTGAAAGAGACTCTGCAACAGATCAGAATTGAGTAGAAAAGCTTTTATACATTTTCTGGATCACTAAATTAATGCATGCACATTCCTGCTTCATTCAGTGGAGCAGCTCAGCACCTTACACAGGTGTTCGTCCAGTGTCAGCAAAGCGTGCCACAGAGCCGTCTCCTCCATCTCCGTTTCAGGCTTTGCCTCGAGTCCACGGATGCAGAAGTTGCAGTAAATTGCACCATCAGCAGGGGGCGCTATTTAATTTCCAACCAACAACTTTTACCTCCTTTCTGTTGATTATGAGCCATTTAAATGAATATTGTTTAACAAAAACAACCAAAAACATGATGGAAATATAGACACGTATCATCAACAGCTCTTTGGTTTAAAATTAAATACACACCTCGCAACTTACTGCAGCTTCTTCAGGCGCGTCCATGGGTGGGCGCTGTTCCGGCTTTGCCGTGATACTGGGTTAGGGTTAGGGTTGACCTGCTACAGCACAAGTTACCATGGTGATTTATCTAGGCAGAAAGAGACCCATATTCATGCCAGAAAACTCGCACGGCTCGCTAAGCCATTAATGTGGATTTGTAGTCCAGGCCTCCGGTGTGCTGGAAACATCACAAACAGCAAAGATGCCGAGACCATGTGAGCACCTGAGACTACTGAACTGTAACTTTAACTACAAAGAAAACTAAATTCTGTAACTGAAAAAACCTGAAGACCAAACTGAGACTGTGGGCATAAAGAGATCCTGGGGGTCCCCATACATTAAATGAAAGGTTCGGCTCCTCAGAGTGAAGGTAAAAGCACACCGGGCCACAGAGCTCCAACATGAGGGTGAAACGAAACTAAAGGAAACATCCTCGGTATGTTAGGATGAGTCACAGCAGGTGAGACAGGTTCTGTGTGCCTCTGTTTGTTTCATTCATTGTTTCATTCAAATTTTAACTACAGTTTGGACCTGTGTGGATGAAACATTATGCACCCTTGCTATACTAACAGACCTGGGAAATTTTTGCTCCACAGAATGAAATGAAACTGAATGACAGAACAGAAAGATGAAAAAAATGAAAGTGAAATTTGTTAGGATCGGTCAAAGCTGGTGTAACAGGTTCTGCCAGTATAGGTGTGTTCCTGTGTATTATTCTATTAGGTGCATAAATAGCCGCACAGAGATGGGCAGCATCAGCACGATAACCAACGCTCACCTTCATCCACTCTTTAAGGAATCATGGGGATTTCAAAGCTACAGAAACTGATCAATGATTTCTCTCTCTATGAAGAGGTTAATGTTGGAAACACAGGGATTATCATTGATGGTAATGCTCTGTACTATTCTTTATATTATAAGTCTGATCTGAAGCTGGACCAACGCTGTGGAGGAGATTACCCTGGATTTAAAGATGAGGTCTGTAAGTTCTTTCAAACTCTGCAGGACTGTGAAGTCACACCCTACATCATCCTGGATGGAGGCTCAGGGTCCGAGAAGCATGAAACACTTGTGTCTCGTCTTAAAGATAAACTGAACAAAGCAAAGAAAATAGCAGAGACGGAGCCTGGTGTCACTTTACCAGAAGGATGTGACGTCTTACCACCACTGGTCAAAGATGTCTTCATAGAAGTCTTAAAGGAGAAAGGCATAGCCTTTGAACAGTGTTTAGGAGAGGCGGACCCTGAGGTCATTTCTGCTGCTAATCTGAATCAGTGTGCTGTGCTGTCCATAGACACAGATTTCTGCATCTATGATCTCCACAAAGGTTTCCTTCATCTGCACAACTTTGAGTGGAAAAGGAAAGAAGATGGAAAAATTCCTGCTAAGCTCTTCACACGTTCAAAGTTCTGTGATCATTTCAAACTGGACCCTGCCCTGATGCCAGTCTTTGCTTCAATAGCAGGAAATGATTATTCAAGATTAGAAGACAATGAAAAGTTTGCAGAATTGAGTAAAGAAAAGAACCCAGCAACAGAGTCAGACATTAAACGACTGCATGGTATACTTGAGTTTTTAAAGGATGTGAATCTGGACGGCCTGGATGACTCAAAGAAGCGAGAACGTGCTCTGAATGCAGCTTTAAATCATGTTGGTAAAAGAGAGAACAAAACTTTCACACACTCCATTCAACAATATTTTAAACCAGGTAAAAAAACTCAGCTGCCTTCATGGGTGTGTAAAAAAGTTAAGTATGGAGAACTCACCAGCTTCATCACAAGTGTTGTGGATCAGAAGACAATGATGCTGACCCCACTTGTGGAGGACTTTTCACAGCCCAGCAGTTACACAGCTGCTTACCGCATCAGACAGTATTTCTATGGGCTGTTAATAGGAAATAAGCAGTGCACTGAATATGACAGGGCTGAAAAACAGAATGTGAAACCAATCCTGCCCAATGTGAGCAGTGACAAACCAAAAACACTTGAACTAAAGCTTCTGCAAAAGGTACTGAGGTTAATCATTAAATATATATGTTCAATCACCCTGACAGGTCACAGATGGTGTTTTTGTGAGTGCTTTGTCTGTGTGGTACCTCTCTGTGCAGGCTCCTGACGATTTGCGTCTAAGGGTATTTGAAGAAGCTCTTGAGGTTCAGACTTCAGCCGTAAAAAACATCCCCGATAACCTGAAGCTGCCAGTCTGTGTGACCATTTTCTGGTTCAAGAGGCTACAGCACCACCCAAAATGTGAAACTGCCAACTGCCTCCACGCCCTCCTGCTGGGGTTTGTGTTTAACCCAGAGCGTCCAGGTTAGTCTCGGAGCTCACTGAGTAATATTTACCATGAGAATACATAGAAATATGTGTTGAAGTACACACGCTGGTCACTTTATTAGGAACACCTGTTTATTTTGTTCTTGTGTATCAGAATATTAGGAACATTTGATTCTCATTCAGTCCAAAAAGCATGAAAAAATCCATAAAAGGCATTTTTCTGGCCAGTTGGTCCCTATATGATCTCAATGATACGACATCAACAAAGAAAAGTATATTTCACAGGTGTCCCTAATAAAGTGCCATTAGAAGCTGAGCAGTCAGGTTAGGTTTAGCTTGTCTCTCAGAGGGATGGTCTTTATAAATCAGTAACAGCTGACTGGAGGTCAGAGACCTGCAGAATGCAGCATGTCTGGGTTCAGAACATTTCACACTGCTGATAATAAAAATCAGAGATTGTTATTTGCAGTTTGATGTGAAGGTTGCAGGGACACTCACACTGCTATAAATCTATTTAAAAAATCATTTAATCACCTTTATTTTATCAGTTTCAGTCCTCTGTCAGCAGGTTAAGGTCACTGAAAGCAGTCCTCATGGACTATAATCAGCTTCTGTGAAAGCAGCAGCACTGATGCTTCCACATCAGCCCCAACAAGAAGAGAAACTGTGTTGCCCTTAAGGCATTTACCTGTTCATAGGTTTAATTAAATAATTATTTAAGTAAATAATTCTAAAAACATTTATATGTCATTAAGTATGATTATGAGGTGTTTAGATTAACAATTCATGCTTTATGTAAGTTTTTTTTTTCACAAACAGAACACAAAGATATTTATATACAAACAAAGAGGCAAAACACAATTGCAACAAAGTTCAAAGTGTAAAAGGATGCATTAATGAAAACATCAATAATAAACAAACAAATAATTCAATTAAAGTAACATAAAATAAATTAAAATAAAAGTAAGAGAAATTCAAAATAAAGATGCTAGGGTTTTTCTTTTAAAGCTTTATGTAAGTTTTTGTTAGGAAATGTTATCGTAAATTCTACTTCCGGTTCCGGCCATGCACGTCCGGTTCCGGCCGCGCACTTCCGGTTTTACGTTTTTTGCTAGTAAACAAGAGGTCCGCATGCAAGAGGCAGTACGGAAATGTGCTCGGATGCCATCCATGCTGAATTATCAGGCAGGAACGCCGTAAGTTACAATTACTCAACAGCTTATAGTGATGACTTACTGCTTATTTTGTTATTTTAGTGACTTTGATGCACCTTTTTTGTGTAATCGTGTCTCTGTGTTGAGACCAAATTTATTTTCTGTCATTTCAGTTTTCACCACACTTGTTATGAGGACAATTAAACAAGCTGCAACTAATCTCCAGGGTCTTCATTTCATGGTTTAACTCGGTGTCACCAACATCCTTGTTGAAAACACACTAGAGAAACCGTTGCTGCGCTCTCGTTCTGTGCCTCTGAATCTTTCTCTCATTTTGTCTGTAGAGGACGAGTTTGAGAGGAGGATGAAAGCTTTAAAGGATGAAGGTATGAGGAGGAAGCTGCAGCCCCCTGTGGCTCATGCTTTCAGCCAGTGGCAGTGCTGCATGAGGCAGAGCCTCCACCTGAACCAGCTGCTGTGTTCCCCTCTCCCAGAACCTCAGTGTGCTCGGTAAACACCACAACAATGATGAGACCACAGAAGTTCAACACACTGCATGAATTTTAACTGAGGTTTTCTTCATTGTCAGACTTTACTGTGGACCTCTCCTTCATCGGCTGGCAGATAAAGACACGATTAAAGAACTAGAGAACACACTGACTGGAGAAAAGGATAAGTTATACAAAAGCTTAAGGAGTACTTGTCAATCAACCACTGGAGAGCAGTCCTCCCAGTCCTCTGTTGAAGAGGGGTCCTCTAATGAGGAGGGATGGAGGAGAAAAACCTGAACACCGAAACTGAATGACGATAAGATCAGCTGGTCCTGAAGCTGTTACGTTACACATCTTTGTTTTATAGCAGCAGCCTGTTATTCCAGCACTTTGTCTTTTTCTGCTCATTTTATTCTTGCTGCATCCTGTGTGCTCTCTATTCTGTACACACCACACAAAGATCTTCAGATGGAACTGACGCTTTACTGAGAAGGTCAGATCATTTAAATATGAAGTGTACAGCTTTTATTTTTTTGTTTTTCCTTCGTGGTTGAACGAAGTGTTTCAGTTAAAGGCAGAACTAGGGTGTCTCATGTGATTTTTCTTTCTTCTTGTTGGTAAATCTTTCAGTCTGAACTAAATATGTTTGATTCATATGAATAAAGATGGCTTTGAGACTTCAGTGACCCTTTAAATTTCAGAGATCTTTTAAATCATTGTGGTTTGTGGCAGCATTTGCTCCATACAGCTGTATGTAAATTGCAGGTGTTAGAAAGCCCACACTGTTTATTCTTGTTTGACTTATGGTATTGTGTTTGGTGTTTATCGTGAGTTTGGAATTTCCCATGTTAGTGAACTCATCGTAGTTTAACATACATCCTTTGAATGCACCACAGGTACAGGGCAGAGCATGAATATGGAAATAAAGAAGCAGTTCAAATGGAAGTGATCAAGTATTTGAAGGGGAAAAAACTCAAGAGCAGCAAACAGGGCAGTACTACTGAAACTGGGCAGACACTGAAGACACAAGGCGCTGAGGGCTGTATAGCTGCACTGATGACTCACTTAAGGGGCAGGGTCAGGTAGGGGAAACTGAGTCTGTCTCCAGCTAGAGAGGGTTAGGGGTTAGATGCAAATAAATAACAGCAGGTGAAAGCAGAGAAGGCAGGGCAGAGGGTCACAAAGACTGACTATCCTGCTCCAAAGCCTGATCACATGAAGCCCCATTTAACAGCTCATTTAGGAGTGCTGACATCTGCTGGACATTTGATGTTTGCTGCTTTGTTGGCTGGTGGATAATTCTCTCCAAATCTCCGTTTGAGGTATTGTAAAGCCAGATTAAATCAATCTATGCTGATCGTGGTATATTAATAAAATATAAGATAAACTTAATGATCCCACAGCAAGGACATTTGCATATTACAGCAGCTAAAGTACAGAGAAGGAATAAAAAAAATAGCAAACTATATACAAAAAATATATATCACAATATAAACACACATATACATCAAAACACTATACTCTATAGTATAGAACATAGAAGTGTTGTGTTAAACAGTGTGGATAAACAGTTACGGGAAGTGCTTGGGTGGAGGTGGAGGTGCTTTATTAATTTTTATTCATGAATAAAAAAAACTGACAATGTTGGGTCTCAGGCAATTCCTTTTTGGTATAACTTCCACAGCCTTAGAAAACAGACACAGAAGACTGAAGAAGCAGGGGCTGAAACTGAAGGTCTGATTTGTACAGGTGCTTCTGATTATGCTGCTATAACAGTAGATCAGACTCAGATCACCCAGATTCCTCTGTTTTCCACATCTTTTTCAGCAACTGAATCTTTATTTAATTCATAAATTAAAATAAGAAACAAGTGGACACTGATCTACTTCATTTCCTTTTAACAGTTTAAACTGTATACTAAAATTACTGATCCACATTTTATTGCATACAATAAAAGGTAAAACAACAAAAAGCGCTATATTCAACTTTTGTAAAATGCTTCATAAATTAAATGTATTATTATTAGATGTTAGATTCAACTCATTGTCATTGTGCACACAACAAAAATAATCGTTCCAGATCACTCATCCAGAGACGAGCATCTCACATCTCACAGCTCCCAATGAACAATGAGGAGTGTGATTTTCCTCCTTCTTCTCCTGTTTCCTGTCTCCATAAAGGGAGTTTGAATCATACCTCTCCAGCTGCTGGGGACAGTTTGTGTGTTTCCTCCCATCCCTGAGTGTCACTGGCATCCAGAGAATCCACAGTCTGTGGGAGGATCTCAGCTGATCGGCATTCCAGCACAACATGAAGCAAATTCTGTCTAAAGCTGAAACATTTTCAGTTTGTGTGGATGGTATTCCTCTTTATTCCCATTGCCTGGCATGAATCAGCATCTGCAGACTTTGTTATGCTGCAGCATTCGTACATCTGTCAGTACTTTCTACCCTCCTTCATTGTTTGTGGCTCTCACTTCCTCACCTAGTGGTTCCCACTGAATACAGTATGGAGGCAGTGAGGTGAGCTTGTGTATCTGTGGTTATGATTGATGTGCTGCTCAGACTGTGACAGCACAGCATCATAACCTCTGACATTCTTACTGTGAGCAGAATAGAATAGAATGCCTTTATTGTCATTACACAGAATGTACAGTGAGATTGGAGGGCCACTCCTGCACAGTGCCATGTAGGTCTGCAATGATTAGTCGGTTACGGGTGTCCTTCCAGTTGTTACGTGACAGCTGCCGTTTTCTATCAGAAAACCATGAAAGCTGCTAAATCTAAGTACTTTTCTGATGTTATTTCTTCTGTCACAATCTCCATGTTCTTTTTAAAATTGTAAACTCTGCTCTAAATGCACCACAATTGGATCGCCTGGAGAGCTCCACTGAATTGTGTGAGAATTTCATGAGCTTTTTTATTAATAAGGTTGCTAGCATCAGGGCCGTCATCAGTTCTCCCTCTTATGACCCCTCCATCTCTGTGACATGCCCGGCTGTTTTTGACCAGTTTGAGCCTGTCAGTTTGCCATCTCTAATTCAATTCAATTCAATTCAATTTTATTTATATAGCGCCAAATCACAACAAACAGTCGCCTCAAGGCGCTTAAGAGATCATTGGTCATATGAAGCCTGCTGGTTCTCCAAATGACCCCATTCCACTTCGTCTTTTTAAAGAGGTCCTTTCCACCTTGGCACCATATATACTTAATATCATAAATGGGAGCTTAGCAAATGGTACAGTGCCTGCCAGCTTTAAGAAGGCAGTGGTGTCCACACTTATTAAAAACCAGGTTTAGACTCCTTTAAACTTTTCAATTTTAGGCCGATCTCCAAACTTCCTTTTCTTTCTAAAATTTTAGAGAAAGTTGTCTACTGCCAGTTGAGCTCATTTTTAAATAATCACGACACCCTGGGGGTGTTTCAGTCTGGTTTTAAATCGCGTCACAGTACTGAGTCAGCACTGTTGTGGGTTTTTAATGACATTCTTTTATCCACTGTCTCTGGTCACTGTGTTGCTTTGGTCCTGTTGGGTCTAACAGCAGCCTTCGACACAGTGGACCATCTCATCCTCCTGTCTCATCTGGAAAACTTGGTGGGCATTAAGGGTGTTATTTTAGATTGGTTCAGATCCTACCTATCAGAGAGAAGTTTTTGTGTCCGTATTGGAGCTGCTGAATCTTGTGCAGCACCTCTTACATTTGGGGTTCCTCAAGGCTCTATACTTGGCCCTCTTCTTTTCTCTCTGGATTAATTTTTAGGAGACATGACATGACATTCCACTTTTATGCTGATGATTATCAAATTTATGTGCCACTGAAACAGCAAAATGCATATTCTGCAAACCATCTTTTAGAGTGCATTGGAGATATTAAGGCATGGTTGTCCACAAATTTTTTGCACCTGAATGATAAAAAGACTGAGGAGATGTTGTTTGGGCCTAGTGACACCACATGTTGATCTGGGTCCTATGAGTCAATATCTGACACTGACAGTAATAAATCTGGGTGTAAAACTGGACAGGAATCTCAAACTTGATGCTCAAAGTAAGTCAAGTCCAGCTTTTATCAATTAAGACAACTGGCCAAGGTGAAGCGATTTCTTTCACGGCACCACTTTTGAGATTTTAATACATGCTTTTATCAATACCTGCTTAGACTATTGCAGTGCACTTTATGTTGGGCTGAACCAGACATTACTCACCTGACTACAGATGGTACAAAATGCTGCAACTCGACTTTTAGTTGGTGTTAAAAACTGTGAACACATTACATCGATTTTAGCCATGACACTCCCTTTGGATATCAGGCAGGCTGACTCACTTTCTGCTTTTAAATCCATCCATCCATCCTTTCTCTTCTGCTTATCCGGGGCCGGGTCACAGGGGCAAGAGCCTAAGCAGTGAAGCCCAGACTTCCCTCTCCCCAGCCACCTCCTTCAGCTCCTCAAGGGACCCCAAGGCGTGCCCAGGCCAGCCAAGAGATGTAATCTCCCCAGCGTGTCCTGGGTCTACCACGGGCCTCCTCCCAGTGGGACATGCCCGGAACACCTCACCCAAGAGGCGGCCAGGAGGCATCCTAATCAGATGCCCAAGCCACCTCAACTGGCTCCTCTCAATGTGGAGAAGCAGCGGCTCTACTCTGAGCCCCTCCCAGATGGCCGCACTCCTCACCCTATCTCTAAGGGAGAGGCCAGCCACCCTTCGAAGGAAACTAATTTCTACCGCTTGTATTCGCGATCTTATTCTTTCGGTCACTACCCAAGCTCGTGACCATAGGTTAGGGTGGGAATGTAGAGTAACCGGTAAATCGAGAGCTTCACTTTTACACTCAGCTCCCTCTTCACCATGACAGACCGGTGCAGCGTCCGCATCACTGCAGAAGCAGCCCCGATCCGTCTGTCGATCTCCCACTCCCTTCTCCCGTCACTCGTGAACAAGACCCCGAGATACTTGAACTCCTCCACTCGAGGCAAGAACTCTTCTCTGAGCCGGAGACAGCACTCCACCCTTTTCTGGCTGAGGACCGTGGCCTCAGACTTAGAGGTGCTGATTCTCATGCCAGCTGCGAGCTGGAGGCCACCCCCTGATGAAGCCAACAGGACTGCATCATCTGCAAAAAGCAGAGATGAGACTCTGAGGCCACCAAGTAAGAAGTGTTCCGCAAACTGGCTATGCCTAGAAATTCTGTCCATAAAAATTATGAACAGAATTGGTGACAAAGGGCAGCCCTGACGGAGTCCAACACCCACAGGAAATGAATCCGACTTATTACCGGCTAAACGGACCAAGCTCTCACTGCGGTTGTACAGAGACTAAATGGCCCGCAACAACAGGCCAGACACCCCATACTCCCGCAGGACCTCCCACAGGATACCCCGAGGGACACGGTCGAATGCCTTCTCCAAGTTCACAAAGCACATGTAGACTGGTTGGGCAAACTCCCACGCACATTCAAATATCTTTGAGAGGAAGAGAGAGCTGGTCCAGCGTTCCGCAACCAGGACGAAAACCCTAATTGTTTCTCCTGGATCTGAGGTTTGAATAATGGGTGGACCCTCCTTTCCAGCACCCTGGCATAGACCTTGCTGGGGAGGCTGAGGAGTGTGATCCCCCGAAAGTTGAAGCACACCCTCCGGTCTCCCTTCTTAAAGATGGGGACCACCACCCCGGTCTACCAATCCAATGGCACTGCCCCAGATCTCCATGCGATGTTGCAGAGGCGTGTGAACCAAGACAGCCCTACAACATCCAGATCCTTCAGGAACTCAGGGTGAATCTCGTCCACTCCAGGGGCCTTGCCACCAAGGAGTTATTTAACTGCCTCAGTGACCTTACCCCCAGTGATGGGCAAGTCATCTCCCCTGTCCCCAGACTCTGCTTCCACTACAGAAGGTGTGTCAGTGGGATTCAGGAGGTCCTCGAAGTATTCCTTCCACCGTCTGACTATAGCCTCAGTTGAAGTCAGCAGCACCCCACCCGCACTATAAACAGTGTGAGTGGAGCACTGCTTTCCCCTCCTATGTCGCCTGACGGTTTGCCAGAATCGCTTCGATGCCGTCTGAAAGTCTTTTTCCATAGCCTCCCACACCCGAGTTTTTACTTCGGCCACTGCCCAAGCTGCATTCCGCTTGGCCTGCCTAAACCTGTCAGCTGCCTCCAGAGTCCCACAGGCTAACCAAGCCCGAAAGGACTCCTTCTTCAGCTTGTTGGCTCCCTTCACCTCTGGTTACCACCATCTGGTTCGGGGGTTACCACCACGACAGGCACCAACCACCTTGCATCCACAGCTCTCTGCAGCAGCCTCAACAATGGAGGTGCAGAACATGGTCCATTCAGACTCAGTGTCCTCAACCTCCCTCAGAATGCTGTTGAAGTTCTGCCAGAGGTGGGACTTGGGCTTCTGCCAGGTGTTCCTTGCGCACCCTCACAATATGTTTAGGTGCACCAGGTCTGTCCAGCATCTTCCACCACCACACATATGGCATATAAATATCTAAATAAAGCAAAATATCAGGTGTTTCCTCTGTGAAATGTCCTCTGTCTGAATAAAGGTGTCTCAGGCTCAGGGCTGGAGCTGCTGCAGGTGGTGTGGGCAACAAGGGAAACATGCGGTGAAACTGAGTTAAATGATTTATGAAGGAAAAATAAGCAGGGTGTTACTCCAATAAAATAAAACCAATATTCAGCTCAAAAATATCA
>JAMQGT020001037.1:0-17437 GCA_024447675.2 Pterophyllum scalare | reverse complement strand
ATTGCTTCCTTTCCCCTGTGCATGTGTCTCTCAGGGTGGGTTACCAGTACCCTGGATACAGAGGCTACCAGTACCTGTTTGAGTGCGGTGACTACAGACACTACAATGACTTCTGCGCCTTCCAGCCCCAGATCCAGTCCATGCGCCGTATCAGGGACATGCAGTTCCACCAGAGAGGATGCTTCACCTTCACCTCCGCCAGCAAGTGAATGACACCTGCTGGCTGCCCGGTGCTGTTGCAGCCACGCAGCCCGCTCAGCTTTTTATCTCTCCAAACAAGCCCTTTCTCCAGTCTCCAGTGCTTTCCTTAATCCCCACATCATCGCTCCATCCCAGAGGAAAGACAGAATGAGAGCACATACACTGGACAACATTAAGTGACTTTTTATGGTGCTAAAAATAAACATGTTGTGAAAACCTGAACCCTCCCTGGCTGGACTACCTTTATTCATTCTTCAGGAAAATGTGTGGATGATATTGTGATAGAAGTATCTGGTAATTGCATCATGCTAGACTTAACACTGCTATTGAGGGCCCTGCTGCACAGGCACGCTATCTGTATTTATTTATTTTTTGGCATGGCAAAATTTTTCTGGGGCTTTGTAAAGTTTTTTTTATTTTGGTTACTCAAATCTCAAAATACAAGAATATAAACAGATGCAGTTCAGTAGAAGAAGTGACTGAATTTACCACAAATTAATACCAGGTATAAGGATAATAAAATATAGTAAGTAGCAGATATCCTCAGTGCCGCTGGGAAATAATGCACTTTGACCTGATCTGGAACCACGTGACCCGTGAGGCCGTTCAATGTAAGCGGTTAAACTCCTAATTCCCAGATCAATAAATAAATTGTAACCAAATCAAAGTGCGCTTTCTGAGCTCCGTGTTCTCGGGCTCAGGCTCAAAGGCACTTCGTTTTAACAGCGTTTACATCAAGCGCTAAAGTTGCTCTCGGAAGTTGTAAAACCGTTTCATTGAGCGTAGTTTGACGCTACGTGGCAACATTTACTAATGTAACAACAGAACTTTAAACTTTTGGCAGTGACATCTAATGTTAAATATTTAAAGTGTATTAATTCCAAAGAGTTGGTTTTTGTCGCTTCTTCATACACCACAGCGCCCCCCCCCCCCCCCCACCAAAAGCAAAACATCCGACCGTACGTAAAGGTAGCAGCAGGTTCCGTAGCGGTGCGTTTTAACTCTGACCCTGAGCAGGGGGTGTTGTGCTGGGGTTGCCGGGCCGAGAGGACGCTGCCATGGCTGCACTTTTCAAAGCTAGAAGAGGTGGGTGCATTAAGAAAGAAAAGAGCGAACACTGAAAGCCTGACAGCAGAAAGTTTACGACGCGGCTGAGTCAATGTTAGCTTAGCTTAGCACATACCCGCTGGCTGCAGAGCAGTTTATACTCAACATATTTCCTTATATTTGACAGCCGTAATTCAGATGTTTGCCAGCCTTTATTAAGTGACATAAAAACGCGTCGGCGCTTAGTGTTGAACAGTTTTGCTCCTGTTAGCTCCTCGGCTAAACACACTTACAAGTCTAAGCTAGCGGCGGTGAATGGTAGCTGCCGCCCGGAGGCTCTGCAGCAGCTGAGCGGACATCTTTGTTGCTGAAATTGTCAGACTGACGGGGAGGACGACCTTTCACCCACATAACGTGTGCTTGCTTACTGGGAAGCTGTGCTTGTTCTTGTTCCGGCTGCTGCCTTTAGGGGGCGCCACAGCGGATCCGCTGCCTCCATCTCACCTAATCTCAGCATCCTCCTCTGTCACACCAAACCTTTGCATGTCCTCCTCCACTGCATCCGTGAGCCTCCTCTGCGAGCTTCCTCTTCTCCTTCCCGGCAGCTCCAGTGTATCCACCACCCCTCCTCTGCACGTCCAAACTATCTCAGCCTCTCCTCTCTGATTCTCTCCACTGCTCTCCTGTCACACTCATCTCCACCCACTCCATCCACTCCACCCTGCCTGGTTGCTCTTCTTCACCTCTCTCGTGTATTGTCTGTAGCTTTGGATAGCAGCTGGTGCTGCATTCAAAGACACCAACAGCTCACTTTAGTTCACAGGGCCACATGCAGCTCAGTGTGACCTCAGGTGAGCTGGACCAGTAAGTCTATTGCACAATACCTGTTATTACAAACGAGTCTGTCAGGAGTCAGGAGGGCAGGCCCATGTCTCCTCTATTATTATTATTATTGTATTATTGTATGACTGCAACAACCAGCGAGGATAACGTCACACATAATAGAACTGATGAAATCTCCGTGTAGTTACTGAGCTTTGCACTTTTCAGCCGTCCTTTGTCCTGACAGTTTTGCTGATCCCATGTGAGAGGGCTGTGAACTTTGTGAATCATTATGTTTGTAATAATAATGTGTCACATCTGGCTCGCCCGGGGTATGTTTGAAGCTGCAGCTGGGCCTCATTATTAAGTCTCACCATCAAACCAATTAATCAAAGGTTCACATGACTTTTGAAAAAAGTGCTTATGGAACACATACTTACTTTTCCATGAATTTTTATGCATGGTATATTCAGTATACTATATTGTATCCAACATGCATCATTCCGAGGTTAAAGATGTGTTCCCAAAGGACCTCCTGTCTCCATTTCCAGGGCGCTGAGAGTCTGAACACCCCTAAACTAGTCTCCTCAGCTGTGTGTGATGCCGGGTGTGTGCTGTGTTGAAACTACAATGTTGCTACAAATTGAGAATCTTCCTTCACCTCAGCCTGTTCTTACCCTGCTGTTTTAAGCAGGTCATTTAAATGGGAACAGCCGGTGGGAAATGGGAAGGTTGGAATTTTAAAGGAAGAGGAACGTTTAGGGCCAGATTGAGGCACGTCTGCAGTAGCACAAAGCTTTCTTTTGATGTCAGAAAGCTGCTGGATTTACTAAAGAGGCGCTGTGTCATTTCAGTGACTGAAAGTTGTGGACTGGAATATTTTTGCTGCGGGTCTTATCATGTTTGAATTTGTAAGCGTTTCACTTTCAGGAGGAAAGTATTGAAATGACTCACGCAAACGTGACTTACAGAGTTTGCAGCATGCAGATTTACTGCAAATCGCACAACATCTGATGCCACAAAAGCACGTCTCATGCCTGAGATGGCTGTGATGGCTGCTACCAGGAGTGATTGTTTTTAGAAGGGCTGTGGAGCAGTGATACTGCTATTTTCATGAAGTGGAGCAGAAATGAGCTGAACTGAGTTGAGCGGTTAGTCGAATGACGTCGGCACCTACAGCGCCGCATCGCTAGCACGGCGAAATATCGACGGAGCCCATACGAGTATTTAAAACCCTTTTTCTTCTGCCCTCCCTCAGCTCTCAGCTTGTGTTTCAGTGGTCGCCGAAGCCTGTATCAGCTCGCAGAGTTACCAGAAACTCATCAGATACTCAGACAGACCTGCAGAGACTACGCTGACAGAGAACTGACCCCCATCGCTGCCAGGCTAGACAAAGAGCATGTTTACCCTGCACAACAGGTACCCACACAGCTCACAGTGACTACTGCCTTAACAGTATCAACACTTAGAGTTTCTATGAGTTCATCCATCTGTCCTGTCTGTAACTTAGTCAGACAAGTAGGCTGCAGCAAGACCAGGAAGTCCCAAGACTTTTAAATTCACTATCAAAACTGAGAAGTGAAGAGCTTTGGAAAACGAGTAATGGAGAATAATAACAGTGAGAGATAGTAATAAAGATTTGGTGCTTTGTGGCCCAAAAATGGTCAGTTATTGCATTACTGTAAATATTCTGTATCCTGTCCAGATTCAGGAGCTGGGGGCAATGGGTGTGATGGCCATGGAGGTTCCAGAGGAGCTGGGTGGAGCTGGGATGGACTACCTGGCGTACAGTCTGGCTACGGAAGAAATCAGCAGAGGCTGCGCCAGCACTGGAGTCGTGGTCTCTGTTAACAATGTGAGTAGAGTCTGTCAGCAAAGAGGATCAAGGGTTAATACGGCCGTGTCTGTGTTCTGAGTGCTGCCTGTTCTGGTGTTTGGCTCACAGTCCCTGTACATCGGACCAATACTGAAGTTCGGTACAGAGGAGCAGAAGAAGCAGTGGATCCAGCCGTTCACCACAGGAGAGAAGGTGGGCTGCTTCGCCCTCAGTGAGCCAGGTAAATGTGACCTCTCGTCAACTATCAGTCACCAGTTATTTATAACTGAGGGACACCACAGTCTGGTTTTATCCTCCTGCACAAATAAGGCGGGAGGATATTGTTGTCATAGCGTCTGTCCGTGAGGGTTCACCTTTCCGGTCCATAGATTCCCAAACCACAAGGAGATGATGTGCGACATGAAATTCATATTCCTGGATATTCAGTACCCTTTGTACACTTTCACTGTATTTATGTGAAGTGGGGATTCCCCATATCTAGAAACTGTAGCTGTAGCAAGGTAGTGAAAACCAGGGGAATCCCAGATTTCCAGGTAAAGAGTCAGTTTGGTTAGAGGAACATCAGTTCAAGGCTGCACTCACTCATTAGCCTGTGATGATTCTGATTGTTTTTGTAGAAATATTAAAGATAATCACAGGATATCAATCTCTTACAGCACGCTTAAATTTAATGTAATTTAATTTAATGAGTTCTGATAATATCGAAAACACTATTTGTTGGAATATGTATTATAGCTTTACTAACCCAGACTGAAAGTATTTGGACTAAAGTTTAGGGAAAGGCCTCCTAATGAGGGTGAAATAGTTTTAAGGAAGGTGATAAAATGTCTGCTGGAGGGTCGTATGTTGTGAAATAAGGCTGTAATGTTATCCTGAGTTCTGCATGTCGATAGTCCTAATGTGGTGGTCTCATCTCTGATCGTGAACACGGAAGTAAGTCTGGAGGAAGGAAAGGGAGGCAGAACAGCTTGTTTCAGGGAGAGAGAGGCGCTCCTCCAAGGCCCAGTGTAAAATAAATGATTGCTGTCTACTTAAAGGGCACCTGATAGGCTTATTTTTAACTCCACATCTTGATTTTTAGACTCAGCCAACAGCAATCAGTGAAGCAAAGTGGGCAGGTACCGGGTCAAAGTGAGGTCAGCTGTGAGGGGAGCACTCCCCTGTGGGAGTGAAGCGAGCTGTGAATAGCTGGATGTTTACAGATGTTTTCCTAGATTTTAGAACCCATGTTTTTCTTTCTTTTCTCAAACTAAAGTAAGGGAATTAAAATTCCAGGCAATGGCAGTGATGCAGGCGCAGCCTCCACCTTCGCACGTCAGGAGGGAGACGAGTGGGTGCTGAATGGAACCAAAGCCTGGATCACCAACAGCTGGGACGCCTCTGCCACCATCGTGTTTGCCACCACAGACAAGAAACTCAAACACAAGGCATGACGCCGCACATTTTCACGCGGTCACTGCAGAGGTGAGGTACACCTGTAATAATGGGGAATGCTGTCTTTGTCCTGTAGGGAATCAGTGCTTTCCTCATCCCCATGCCACACCCAGGGCTTTCCTTGGGGAAAAAGGAAGACAAGTTAGGCATCAGAGCCTCGTCCACTGCTAACATCATCCTGGAGGACTGCAGGATACCGCTGGGAAACATGCTGGGTCCACGTGGAGCGGGATTCAAAATCGCCATGGTATTTTCAAGCATTTTCAGAGTGGAGATGTAATATCTTTTGTGGGAGACTGCTGAAGCCAGACTTTGGAGGATGTAAGCGGGATCATTTTCTTCAGGCTTCCTCTGGTCTGACTTCATTTTGGGTATTTAAAGAAACTGAATGGCTCACATAGGCCCGGCTGCAATTTTCACATTACATTTGACAGATGCTGTTATGAGGTCATCCATCTGAGTTGACATTTTCCCAACACTTAGGAGAAATGTATTGTTTATAATCTCTGCCCATTTACTGTAGAGCCCAGTTACTTCATTATTAATGAATGAATGAACTCCCTGATCACAAAGTGTGTTAAATGATGACATTTATGTTAGAGATCTGCATAAGTGTATTTCGAAGGAAGTTTGAATGAGACCAGTGGAATTGTGTTCACAGTTTGCAGTCGTGTTGTTGAACTTCATGTTTTCAGCATTGTTACTTTTCGTTTGGTATAAAACATCTCTGCCTGTGCTCCACAGCAAACCTTGGACAGCGGGAGGATCGGCATTGCATCTCAGGCTCTCGGCATCGCTCAGGCGTCTCTGGACTGTGCTGCTGACTACGCACACAAACGAACTGCATTTGGAGCTCCTATTGGCAAGCTGCAAGCCATTCAGGTAACAGAGCATTTATCTGGTATCAAATGATCTGATAACAGAACTGTTGTTTTACTATATTTCAGGCCTTTCCAAGTGATGTGTTCCCGCTAGCCTTGGGATGCTAGTGTTAAGCTAGTTAAATATGCAGGGTTGCAGAGTAGCAAATGGTTTGTTTTTTTCTCTTATGAACATTTGATTATTTTAACTCAGTGAGAGACCAGTATTATCCGGTTACTCGATTAATGGAATAATTGCTGCAGCCCTCCTCGGCTCTCTGAACAGCTGAGTTGATTTAAGTGCTTCAGTTGCTTCCCTGAGAAAAGTTTATTTGGGGTCCCGTCCACCTCCCAGCACCATCAGGGGTTTCGCCCATAGTTAAAATTTGGCCATACCTATTTAACTATTATTGACTTAAATGGAGAAAGTGGGGATTCCTCATATCTAGCAGCTGATCTGTGTCACTGAACAGCTGGCAGTAGCTAGATAGTGAGAAACTGGGGAGTCCCAAATTTCCAGGTAAAGAGCCAAAGAGTCTGTTTATAGTAACGTCCGCTCTAGGGTACCACCTCATTAATTAGCCTGTGATGATAACTTCTGATTGGCTGAGCATTAACCCTAACTCATGAAAGCTAAAGGCTATGACTCATTATTGAGCAATAGTAAAGCCATACCTACTGCTCAACAATATTGCTCAAATGTAAACAACACTGCATTATGTTTTGGTTTCCTTATGATTATAGTGGTGTTATACATAATGCACTGATATCAGCAGAGTTTGTAGTGTGGGTGCATTATGTAGTAATATTCCGGTACACACGGGTATGATATGTAAATGTCTTGTAAGTATGCATTATGTCTGTCTTATTGTTATAGATTATATGAATAGAAAGACGTGTAGTATACACACGTCTTTCAGTGTATGCTTTCTCTAATTTGTTTTCCTTGGAAATGTTTTGTGTGTTCCAGGATGTGCTTACCAGAATGTATTTGTAGAAATGTTAAAGATAATCACAGAATACCAAACTCCTTTTTTATTTAATGAGTATTTTTAATATTGAAAACATAGTTTTGCTGGAATATGTGTTATATGTTTACTGACCCAGGGGTGACTTAAAGTATTTGGATGGAGGTTTAGGGCAGAACAGTTTTGCAGAAGGTAATCAGATGTCTGCTGATGGGTTTTCCATTATGAAATAGGGCTGTAATATTCTCCTGACTCCTACATTTATTTTGTATTATCATTAATCACCGGAGGATATCCCCATCGCTGATGGGTCTTGTTATTGCTGGTGTATGAACGGATTGTAGTGAATCCTCTCCCAACCCTCTTGGGTGCCTGGAAATTTCCATGAGAATGACCAACTGGCCACACACAGTGTTCCCATCTTCTGATGGCTGCTCCAGCAGGATAACGCATGGTGTCACAGAGCTCACTGGTGAGCTCACTGGTCTCAAACGGCCCCCGGAGTCACCAGCTCTCAGTCCAGTGACGCGCCTTTGGGATGTGGTGGAATAGGAAATGTCCATCATGGATGAAGAGCTGACAAATCTGCAGCAGCTGAATTAAGAATTACGAACAAAGAATTAAGACAGTGCTGAAGGCCAAAGGGTCCAACCTGGTACTACCAATTTGTACCTAATAAAGTGGCTGGTGAGTGTATGTTGTACACCTTGTACAACATTGTATGTTGTAATAATGCTTGGCAGTGTCGTGCAAAAGTCACTGTGTAAGGTGATGATGCTGCTGTTGCCTGCAGAGAACCTGTGAGAATCCTTGGTGATTCAGGTTCAGTGTGGTTGCAGCTGACAGTTATTACAGCTGTCGCTTCATCTGCTGAGTCATCAGATTCACTAAGTGTTCTTTGGAATCCATCTAGTTCAAACTGGCGGACATGTCTGTGGCACTGGAGAGCGCTCGACTGCTCACCTGGAAGGCTGCGCTGCTTCGAGACTCAAAGCAACCCTTCACTAAGGTACGGGCACTCTGAGTGAAGGTTTGGAGTCCTTGGAGAATGTCAGAGGTCACTGTTATCTCTTCTTCTTCTGCAGGAAGCTGCCATGGCCAAACTAGCTGCGTCTGAAGCCGCGACTTTCTGCTCACACCAGGTAAGAAAGCAATGACAATACAAAGCCAAGAAATGAACATGCACGAACCCTTTAAAATGTTCTTTTTTTTTATTTTTTTGCACTTCAAATCAGGCAATCCAGGTTCTGGGTGGGATGGGTTACGTGACGGACATGCCTGCTGAGAGGCACTACCGTGACGCACGCATCACAGAGATCTACGAAGGCACCAGTGAGATCCAGAGACTGGTCATTGGCAGCCAGCTGCTGAAGGAATACCAGTTATAACTGCACTGCTGCCGCTCTTTGGTACTATAAGGAGATCCAGTCCCAGCTGTGACAGCTCTGAGCCAGCTCAGAGGCTTCACCTCAGAGGCCTTTCCATCTCACCAGAGAGCTTTGAAACGTTTTGGCAGCAGGCTTTAATGTCAGATCAGAGGGAATACTCCAGAGTTTGAGCATATTTGATGTTTGGGTCTGAAGGAAGCACAGGAACCAGTTCAAAAACACTCTAACCTACACAACTGCCTTAATAGCTTATCAGTGCGTTGTCAGTTTAAAGGGTCAGTTCACCTGCATTTAAAAGAAGGGTGTCTTTTATCCTTCCCTGTTCAACTCGTGTTTTTCTGTTTTTGTTTTTTGTGTTGTGTGTTTTACATCTGCAATACTCATTCAATAATAAAAGAGCCCTTTATAAAAAATAGATCATCTTCCTGAGTGATTTGAAGAGCGTGTGGTTTGGTACCAGCCCGGTAACAGCGTGGACCCGCAGTGACATCAGGTGGCCACACTGCAGCCTTTTATTTCCATTAGTGATGCACTCCTGGAGGCAAAACAAGACTTCTGAAAATGTCCAGTCAGCCGCGTGATTTTTTTTCCCATGGCCAGGCACTCTGGTGTGTGATTGTGGTGAACTGACCCTTTAAGATCACGACTGTTTCTGCCTTTGATGTGTTGTCATGTGTAACCTGGAGGACAAACTCCCAGTTCCACCTTGTGCCTCCTATGAGGAGGTTCAGTCACCAGAGGGCGACAGAGTGCCTTCATATTTGTTGACCCATTTGTGGCTCATTAATCACTGATTGATTCATCAGTCGCTGAACTGTAATCACAGAGACATGATCAGAGTACTCACAGTTGCTGACTGCAGTTTTTTTATTACAGTTCTCTGGATGGTTAAAGCGCCTTGAGGCGACTGTTGTAATTTGTAGAAATAAAGCTGAGTTGAATTGAGGTGATGATGGGCTGATGGTGATCAAAGTGATTTTGCTTCATAGGTGAAGTCTTTCAAGAACGTGGAATAAAATTCTGTATCTGCCTCACACACCTTTTGTGTCTGAATAACTTGTAAATATTTTTAATGCAGTTCACTGTGTGCTGATGCTGATAATAAAGAACTGATGATGTCATAGAAGAGTCATGGATTTCATTTAAATGATCTGTGAGAAACGTGACTGTTCACATGGTTCCATCAGACAGAAGATTTTAGTGCTTTTTAACATTGACTCTGACACGTTTGTGATTAATTGTTCTTGTCTCTGTAAATCAGGTCATTGCATTCAGTTATGGTTTAGGTCTGTAGGTTTTCACAGCCTTTCAGATAACTCAGCTCTTCATAGTCTGCAGTCATGAACTTTTTTCAGCTGAACAAACTTGTAATAGTTACAGTGTGCTGGGCTGGTTGTGTCTTTGAGCAGACACACACAGGCTTCTCTTTGAAAAGTGGACATTATTGTTCCACTTGCCTGGGATCTCAGTCTGAGGGCATATGTGTGTGTGTGTAACCTGCCACGTACTTTGTGTTTGCATGTTCTGCGGGGTTGGTGCTCCTGTTTGTGTACATGCTCTTCCTTTCTGTTTATCAGCGTGAGGGCACTAATTGCTCCACTGTTCCAGATCTAGGCCAAGCTTCCTGATGCTGGAGTTGCACCCTTTTGATTGCACTGATCCTGATGATAGTGTGCTGGGTGCATTGTTCAAATGGAGCTCGCATGCTGCTGCGGGGCCACGCTGGTCGTTTACGGCTCTGTCAGGCGGTGAGAACCGGGAATCTGATTATTTGGCATCATTTTTCTGGCTCTAATGTGTTTCCTTTATTTCACAGACAAACAGCCACGTGCACAGTGTCACCTCTACTTCATGACTAGAAGGCCTTCATGACAGAAGTGAAGCTGATGGTGATATCAGTGGATGTGGAATATTATACAGTGACTGCAACATTCTAGATCTACAGAGATGTGCAGCCTTTGCTTTTCGAACGGTCCGCTGTGACGCCTCTACCAGCCGAGCAGCTCCTCCCAGGGCTGGAGCTTGAAGCCAGCCGAAGAGCAGCCACACTGCTCACTCCAGCATCTAGATGTTTGTTTGCCCAAAGTGGCAAGTCAAACATGGAAAGACCTGAGTGTTTGAGTGTGTGAGAGGGTCTGGTGGCTCTGTTGTGTTGTGGGGGGGTTTCTTGTCCCCTTAGAAGGAAGCATCACAGCAAATCAACACACTACTGACACTTTGTCCTGGCTTTTCCTTTCATTTCTCACCATCGCTTTGTTCTTTGTTTCTTTTCTCTGCTCTTCTACAGGTTAAACTTATGATAGCTTGCAACTGATAAAACATGCTCAGTGTAATTAAATACAAAATAAAAACTGGATTAGAACCTGTTCCCAGTCTCAAACTGGCTAGCTTTGACTATTAAAGGGACTATTTTTAATTATTCTCTCCAGAACTTTTTTTATACTTACACTGATTTGCTGCACCATCTTGTGGCATAAAGTGGTAGTACATGAAAGTACAACCTGGCCCCAGTTCAGCTTCACCTCATATCTCTTCAACACTGTACACAGAGGTTTTGGTTATAATTTTGAAAAGGTTTAATCTACTTTTAAAGCACAGACACTTACAAAAATTACCTTCACTTACTTTTATTTTAAGTAAGTGACTATACATATATATATATACATATATATGTATATATATATATACATATGTATATATATATATACATATGTATATATATATATATACATATGTGTATATATATATATACATATGTATATATATATACATATATATATACATATATATGTATATATATATATATATATGTATATATATGTATATATACATATATATGTGTGTGTATACATATACATACATATATGTATATATATACACATATATATATGTATGTATATATACACATATATATGTATGTATATATATACACATATATATATATGAATAGTCACTTACTGTTACTTTAAGTAAGTGACTATACATATATATGTATATATACATGTATATATACATATATATGTATATATACATGTATATATATGTGTGTGTATATATATATACATACATATATATATATACATACATATATATGTATATATATATATATGAATAGTCACTTACTGTTACTTTAAGTAAGTGACTATACATATATATATATATACATATATATATATATGTATAGTCACTTTTATTTTAAGTAAGTGATTATACACATATATATATATGTATGTATATATATATATGTATGTATATATACATACATATATATATATACATACATATATATGTATATATATATATATGAATAGTCACTGTTACTTTAAGTAAGTGACTATATATATATATATATATATACATATATGTATAGTCACTTTTATTTTAAGTAAGTGATTATACATATATATATATGTATATGTATGTATGGAGAGAGAGTATTTTGTAAATAAATTAACGAAGATTGTTAATTTATTTAGCTATAATTTCAAAATTCCTCATGATTGACGGAGACATTAAAAAAAGGCAGACAAGTGTTTTCCCTTCTTTATTAGAAAAAGTACTCTGTATTAAAAGACTAGAAAACATGATGAGAAACAAAAACACTGGACTTGGTTTCAAATGCAAATTGCCCCCTTTGAGCAGGCCTGAGTGCGCAGGCTCTGAATAGTGTGTCTGCTGCGTGTTTGCTGTGGGAACCGAGCTCACAGTGGCTGAGACAGAGACAACTACTTACACTGAGGCGCTGCAGCTCTTCGGGGGCTGAGGCTGAGCGCTCCCCTCAGCCCGAACAGCCACATGATTACAGCCTGCTCTTAAAGGCTCATGCCAACAAATTTCAGACTGTTCAATCTTAAACTTTTAGGTGTGAGCTGATAAATACTTCCGCTACTTGACAGATGAGTAACTCATATTTTACACGTTCGTGCTCTGGAGTCACAATTTCAGCTGCAATCTGCGCCATCAGTGCGCACATTAACCCTGTCATGCAGAGCGGTCACTACAGTGGTCACTTCTCTTGTATATGCGTGTTTTGTTGTTATAGTTGCATATCAGCCATCACGGTGCATGCCTGTGCATCATCCCATCCACTGCTACCTATTGCTCAGTCATGGGGAGATGTTTTGTTATTTTATTTGTTATTTGAGTGTAATTATCAGGATCAGATTAGTTTGTGCTGGCAGTAGTGACAGTGGATCTGAGGATGCGCTAACATTTTCTGTTAAATACATATTTCTCTGGTTCACAGTCAAGCGCATGGTGTCCAGCTGAGTGGACATGTTTGTAACTCCGTGAAAAATCAGTTCATAAACAAAATTTCAGTTGCATTGTTTGTTTGTTTTTTTCTTTTATGCCTAAAGAGGAATAAAAACATTCAGGAAAAAAAAACTTGACTGAGGTTCTCATAATTCATGAATGAAAGGGTAAATATGAAGAGGCACCACATCTTTCGGCAAAACTGCTACAAAAACAAAGTCTCTGCATGAAATGGACTTCCAGTTTATACGTAAAGGTTCTTGTCGAAGTCCCCGTTGACTGAGATCGTTTTGGTGGGAGCGTAATTACCGGGATACTGGTACTGGCCTCTGACCATCCGGGAGAAGGAGCAGCACAGCATGGTCCCGCCGAGCAGCAGCAGCGCGGTGGCGGCCCAGCCGACATAGATCGCCGTCCCGATCTCTTTCTTCTTAGAGGGAGGCACGTTGGGGTTGTTGAAGTCCAGTACGATGCTGTGGGCCGTCCAGCAGAGCGGGACGAGCACGAAGAGTCCGCTGATGATGTAGAGCACCCCCCCGGCGTGTACCACTCTCGCCTTTATGGTCTCATCCTTGATGCAGTTGGTGCACTGCACCCCGGCCACCGTGACCGCAAGGGCGACGATCCCCAGGATGGCGGAGATGACCGTCAGGGCGCGGGCTGTCTGGTGGTCCTGCGCCAGGGCCAGCATCGAGTCGTGCATTTTGCACTGCATCTGACCGGTACTCTGCACCACGCAGGACATCCAAAGGCCCTCCCAGATGGACTGAGCCACCAGGATGTTGGAGTCGATGAAAGCGCTCACCTTCCACATGGGCAGCCCGCAGGCGACCATCACCAGCAGAGAGCCCGTGACGCACAGCGCCAAGCCGAGGAACTCCAAGCACGCAGTGAACATGGCTCCGGTTCAGCTCTGAGTCTCTTCCGTGAGAAGTGGAGTGAGAGTGTCTTCTGGATGCTTTCTGCTTCCAGCTGTCTCGTCCCGACGTCTCCTGGTGTGTGCGCTCTCGGGCTTCTCGTTTATCACTCCGATGCTCAAACTCCGGCAAAACAAAAGCGACAAACTTTGAACCAATCAGCCGCCAATGTGTCCTCGTCTCAGCCAATGACAAACGCTCACACAGGCACGCGCCTGTGCGCGCTGGAGTGAGAGAGATGGAGCAGGAAACGCGCGTTCCTGTGATCCAGTCTGAGGGATGAAGTGAGGAAACAGAAGCCATGTATTGATATAAATATGCAAAAGCTTAAAACACCATCGCTGTGACTTTTAAAAAAACTCGAATGTGTGAACTGGCCTCACTGCAGTTATTATTATTATGCCGTTATTTTGACATTAGAAATAAAAGGTTTTTGCTTTGACTGTAATAGCTATACAATCACCACTTTATTCACCTCAGCTGCTGCTTATGCAAATATATAATCAGCCACGGCAGCAGCTTAAGGCATTTTGACATGGTGGCTCCTAATGAGAGGATGGATGGAGTCATGGGGCATCTCCTCCCAGGTCTGGACCAGGGCATCACTGAGCTCCTGGACAGTCCTGGTGTTGGATGGACTGGAACAGACCATCACTGACCCAGCACCAACCTGGTCATGCTGAGCAATGTTACAGGCATAGATGACCTGCTGAAGTTCAAAACAAGCATCAGAACGGGCAGAAAGATGATTTACCTTCAAATATGACGTGTTTGTTGGTGCCAGACGGGCTGGTCTGAGTATTTCATTTCATTTCTGCTGAGCGTTTCCCACACGGTCACCTCTGAGCTTTGTAAAGAATGGTCTGAAAAAGAGAAAAAATCCTGTGAGCAGCAGCTGTCTGGGATAAAATGTCTTGTTGATGCCAGAGGTCTGAGTCAAATGGCCGGACTGTTTTGAGCTGATAGGAAAGTAAAAGTAACTGAAATAAGCACTCGTTACAAATGCAGAAGGGCGTCTCTGAATGTACAATAGCAGATCAGTTCAGCTCACCAGAACTGGACAAGAGAAGACTGGAAAAGTGTTGGTGTAATTGTGTGGGGGATATTTTCTTGGCTCACTTTGACCTCCACAGTACCACTCAAGCATCATTAAAAAAACAAGAACTGGGTGCACAACTTTTTATTTATTTGGATTTTCTCTGATCCACACAGGTTCAGATATATACCCACACCCACTTAAATCTTATAATAATTAAAATAATTTCTGAACTACTCACTCAAGTACTCAAAGCACTTAATACAACATGTCTCATTCACACAATGGCTGTGAGTCATACCACCCTGAGCATCCTGAGAGGTGTCACCACTTTGCTGAGGCCTGGAAGAAGACTCGTACTGAAAGGAAAACTTTCTAATCACAGAATCAGTTTCAGCTGCTTTGGTGTTAATGAAATTAACAACACGTGTACTAGATGGGCAACAATGAGACAACCCCATGCCATCACCAGAAGGTTTGCTGTGTCTCAGCACAGTCTCAGAGCATGGAGGAGATTCCAGGAGACAGGCAGTTCCTCTAGGAGAGCTGGACAGGGCCGTAGAAGGTCCTTAACCCATCAGCAGGACCGGGATCTGCTCCTTTGTGCAGGAGGAACAGGATGAGCACTGCAGAGCTACAAAATGACCTCCAGCAGCCACTGGTGTGAATGTCTCTGACCAAACAATCAGAAACAGACTTCACGAGGGTGGCCTGAGGACCTGACGTCCTTTAGTGGGTCACTGCCTGGCACCGTGGATCCTGATTACCATTTACCATAGTATAACAGAATCAGCAAGTCCACCACTGGTGCCCTGTGTGAGCTGCTTGTAACAGTGTTCAGCATGACCAGGTTGGTGCTGGGTCAGTGATGGTCTGTTCCAGTCCGTCCAACACCAGGACTGTCCAGGAGCTCAGTGATGCCCTGGTCCAGACCTGGGAGGAGATGCCCCATGACTCCATCCATCCTCTCATTAGGAGCCACGATGTTGTCAGGCAGGCAAACAAGCACGTCGGGGCCACACAAACCACTGAGGACCATTCTGAGCAGAATGTTCCAGCTGCTGCATCATTTATTCACTTTGATTTTCAGGCTGTCTTTGAATTCAGCCTCTCTAGGTTGATAATTTTCATTTCCATCAAATGATGTGGCATCCTTTCATTCCTCACATATTACCCAGTCCATAAACGTGTACACATCCAGCAGGATTTTCCCCATTGAGATCTGAGGTGTTCTCAAAGTGTTCCTTTGTTTGTTGAGCAGCATATTTAACCCTGTATGGATTAGAGAAAATCCTCCCAAAAATCTGACTTGCTTTTAAAGTCATTACAGATGTTTGCTGGACAATCATTCCAGCCTGGAAAGAGTTCAAAGAAACCATTAAAAATCCAAAATGACCCTGACATTCATGCCCATGATGGCTGGATGGAAACTTCTGACCACAGCTGCAGGCTCATTAACTGTTACTGTTTGTACACTACTATCATAAAGCAGGTTTACCATTCATACAGAAACACTTCATAACACAATAAAACATGAAGCTACATAGTCAACTGATCAGTATATTTTATTATTGTAGGCTCTTTACTATATAAAGCGCCTCTTTTTGAGGATGAGCAGTCTGATGGGTGGAGGGGTCTTGCTTCTGATTGGCTATTCCTGCTCTAAACTTACATTACTCATCATTCGATCATTTCATCAGTCAAAGTGGTCTTAAAAGTGTTCCCTGACTTTGCTGCACATTGGACCAACTCTCTGATTATTCTTCTTACTCTAGGAAGATCTTTTTTATTTCTTAAAATGTATGTCTGGAAGCAAAGCAGAGACCGTTATAATTTCAGATCTTTGAATTAGGTTACACCCACGCCATTCCTCTTTATCAGCTCCTTAATGGAAAATCTGAAAACAGAATCCCATGCAGAAGTTACTGTGTGTGTGTGTGTGTGTGTGAGTGTGTGTGTGTGTGTGTGTGTGTGTGAGACAGACTGCTTTTAGTGTTTACTGCAGAGAAAATGAGGCATGCTGATAAAAGCTGGACCACACCTACAGTAATTACTCTGCCATCACTGGGGACCCACAACATCAGTGTTTTAGCTTTTAGTCACAAACTTGCTTGATCTGGCAGTGCAGACAGGGGTATGACGGGCTGCTGTTGACTCACCCATTTGTATTCCACACAGTAAATAAACACAAACAGGGTGGAGGTAGAATAGTGGTGTTAAGATAAAGGCCTCCAACAAAAGCTAACACAGAGAGGCTGCTCAGTAATATTCAGTTCAATTTCAATTCAATTTTATTTATATAGCACCAAATCACAACAAACAGTCGCCTCAAGGCGCTTTGTATTGCAGGTAAAGACCCTACAATAACACAGAGAAAACCCAACAATCCAAACGACCCCCTATGAGCAAGCACTTGGTGACAGTGGGAAGGAAAAAACTACCTTTTAACAGGAAGAAACCTCCAGCAGAACCAGGCTCAGGGAGGGGCAGTCATCTGCTGCGACCGGTTGGGGCTGAGGGGAGGGAGACAGGACAAGATATACACTGTGGAAGGGAGCCAGATATTAATAATAATTAATGATTAAATATAGAATCAAGTATAAACACAGTAAAAAGAGATGAATAAAAAGAAACAGTGCATTATGGGAACCCCTCAGCAGCCTAGGCCTATAG
>JAMQGT020001036.1:0-10057 GCA_024447675.2 Pterophyllum scalare | reverse complement strand
GTTGTGTCCTCTGCTTTGGTTGAGTACATTGCTAACTGTACTGTAAGGAGTTGTGCAGTTCATGTGAGACGCCGGCGGTGGCGGCATAGCCCCATTCATGCGCAAAGAACATGCGCTCTTAAATCTTAAATACAACTTTCCATTGAAATTAATGGAGCAATAAGAGTGTCCAGTTTCTCATTTTTTGTGGGACCTCCATAGCGCCTGCTGTGACTACAACACCTCCACCTGCGAGAGCTGCAAGTCACAACACAGGCACAAAAATACTGACTGCATATTTCAGCCAATATGATAAAACTACCACACAGGAAATGCAGCTCAAATAAAGACTGGACAACTATGGCTGGGGAAAGGTGACAGTAAAAAACGGAGGAAAATGCTGGAACGAACGAATGAATGAATGAATGAATGAATGAACGAATGAATGAATGAATAAGGCAGAGAAGCAGGTGATTCTGTCTCAGCTGCAGAGAGACAAACAAAAAACTCAAATGTCTTTTTTTTTCAGCCTTTCTTTGTTTTTGTTTTTGTTTTGTTTTTTTGAGGGGGGGGGGTATTACAAATATGGGAAAATTTAATTTAAGTTTTTTTAATAACGCCAAACAAAGCCGGTGCTTCAGTGCCAAAGACTACAGCACCTCTAGTGGCCGTTTGAGATAATCGACAGTGCTGAACTGTTTTGAATATTGTGTTGAACTTGTGGTTGTTTATTGTGAAGGAAGAAGAGCCCGTAATGCTCGCACCGTGGAAGGCAAAAGAAAAAAGACCCAAAACAAACACATGTTCAGAGCAATAGTGCCTCAGAGACAGTAAGGCTGAGAGCTTTGGTCCTGACATCGTATACATCCATATACATCCATATACATTCATTTTCATCCAAGAGTACTGAACATAAAGCTGTCTAAAGAGTATTTAGAGCAGAGTTTAGTTTAGAGAGCGAAAACAAAAGGAAGCTCTGGCCAGGGAAATAATCTCTCATTAAATATGTCAGTGATTTTTATTTCTCTTTTATTGCAGTGATGTTGACCTTCAGATTATTTGCATAATATTTTTTAGAATGAACAGTGTTTTTGAAGCATTAAGCTACATTACTGGCAGACTGGTGTGTTTGAAGGTGCTGTGGGAGTGGGCGTGCTCTGTGAGACCTGTGAAACATATTTTAGTGGTAAACAGACGGGTTCTTACTCTTCTACTCAACATATACAACATGTCTTATTCACAGAAGATCTTTTTCTTCACCTTAGTGCTTTCTGATGTTCTCACTCAGAAGCAACTCGGTATCTTGTCCAAGGATACTTTGGCACACAGACTGGAGTATTCTGGGATTGAACCACCAAACTTCTGATTAACAGGTGACCTGTAGCTCCTGAGCCACACCTGTTGGTAATCGGCTGATTTGCTGAGCATTATTTAAAAAGAGGAAGCTCTTCAGTCAGCGCTGGATCATCAGACTGGAAACTGTTCCGTGTCTAACCTGCTCGTGTTTACTGTCCTCGGCTTCTCGCCTGCACAGGAATCCTGGACGTTCCGAGTAGTTTTCCCTGTTTGGAGCTCTGTTCCCCTGGATTTCCTTCTGCTGTCAATGTCACATTCAAGCTTGACTGTGAATAAACTTGTTAACCTTTTAATTCAGAGTCTGGCCTGCAGTCCCATCCGCACCACTGATTATGACCAAAGTAACTGTATTCATTAAGTAAAATTTAAATCCATTTTATATTAAATTACATTTTTTGGTCCAAAGCAGTGGTTTCAAGGACATTTTCAGATAGAATGATTATGCTGTTATAGGTAGCACATTTATTTACATTGAACTTTATTATATTAATCAGATAAATTACAAAAGCAAAGCGCTGAACTGCTCCCAAGGCCTCCAGGACAGATTCAAACTTCTTTAAGACTGCCTCAAAGTGTCAGGAGGCACTGACTTTCATTCCTTTTACTTTTTGTCATGTATCCTTATGTTATATGATTCTAATAAGACAGCTAAAACTGTTATTAACTTAATGTAAAGCCAGTGGCTAACTGACTTACAGCCAAAATCACGGAGCAGCAAACAGTGCAAACTAAAAGTACCTGTGTGTGCTGACATTTAACACACAAAAACCAAAGTAACACCACCACACACTAACCGAATGCTATACAAGGATGCTGTTTAACACATTAGCAGCTAACTCAGAAAAGTACTCTGACAGACTGCTCGCAGTCCCATTGTTGCTGTTACCTGTGCTGAAGTCAGTATGTAGAAGACTGCACTGTGCCGATGTGAGAATATGAGTGTATATAAGCGTTTCCTCCTCACACACAGAAACACAGTCCAAGGTCACACGGTGACTTTAACTAGGACACAATGCTAATGCAGGAAGGCTGGAGCACAGCTTCACACAATGGCCGATCACACATGTTTTCTTCTGATTCCTCGGGTGCCGCTGAGCACACCGCTTTGCAGGAGGAAGTGCTTATTGTTCTGAACAAGCATTTTCCCCCTCTCCCTGGCAGGTGAACAATGGAATCAGAGGAGAGTAGAGGAGAGATGGCCATGAGAAGAAAACAGTTTTATTTGTCCTTTGTAAATGACGCAGGAATACCAGGGAAACAAATTCTTACGGTTGGGATTTTGGGGAACATGCAAATCTTTCTTTTGTGTTGTGCTCATTTTAAAGGAACTTTATGGGTCAAAATACAACGAATAATCACTGAAAATAACAGTGACAGACTCATTCTTCATTTGTCGCACCAATGTTTAATCTTTGAAGATTATATATGAATGAAAGCCTGACAGCAGGATGCAGAGAGGGACAGCAGGAGGGAGAAGAGACGTGCAGAATCCAGGAATAGAAAAAGAAACGAGGAGGAAGATAGGAGATTCTGTTTGGTTTTTCTGTTATCTCTGATTGTGCTCCACAGAGACAGGAAATGGTGCTGTTACACATAGGAAATGACCTGATGGGAGAGATAAGTCTGGAAAATGGCTCCGGAAATCAAAACAAATCCAGGCAGTCACAGAGAGGAGGACTTAGTCTGCAGGAACATCTCAGACCACTCCCACAGTATCATTCACGTCTCCATCCACATGTTGACCAACAAACTTGCAGTTTTGGTTGATTTTGTGTTTATTCAGCCTCAGAGTACTTGTTCCATCCTACAAATAACGATCATATTTTTCAAAACTGTTTTTGTCGTCATGGTTGAAAGAGTGACACATCCATCCACCCCCACCTCCTTTTGCTGTGGTCCTTAATGCTGTGTCCTCCCTGCTGCAGGCCAACAGGAGGATCAATCCTACACGTTTGATGTTGGAAGGATCCAAAGAACACAATGTTGAGCCCCCACCTTCTAGAGGTGGGAATCACCACACACCCCACAATACAATATCATCACAATACTTCACTCATAATACAGTATTATTGTGATTTTTAACATTTGGTGATATGCTGAGTATTGCAGTAACATAGATTTACCATCTTTTTCAACTGCAAATTATTTCCTCAAAGTTAAACTTTGTCACCATCTGTTCTATCCAATAAAATAAAGTTATTTATTTATGCTGCAAGCTGGGATTGTCAAGCATACCAATACTGTCACTGAAACCTGCCATAAATGTTGCCATAAGGCAGAGTCAGTCTGATATCAGACTGCTATTGAATAGGTCGACTTGGCAATTCCATGCAATCTGTTTAGATAGAAAGATCCTTTATTAATTCTTTGCAAGAAATTGCATTGCCACAGCAGCTTCAACACGGACACGACACCACACATCCCAAACAACAAAACAATATTAATTCCCAATAAAGTTAATAATCACCACGTTATTGTGGTGAAGGGGTTTGTGCGTCCCAGTGATCCCAGCAAATGTGTCGACTGGGGACTTTTGCCCCCTAGAAGGGTCTCCCAAGGCAAACTGGTCCAGGGTGAGGGGCCAGACAAAGACCGAGTCAGATGACTTCTACGACAAAAAGATCAAGGGTACAGTTTACGGAGGCCCCACCCTGGAGCCAGGCCTGGGGAGGGAGAGGGAGAGCACCTGGTGGCCGAGCCTTAGCCCCTGTGTCTAACCCAAATGCAACCTGAAGAGGAGACGTGGGCCCGTCCCCCTGCAGGCCCACCACTAACAGGGGGTCAGGTGCAATGTTTGTTGGGTGGCAGCCAAGGGTGGAGGCCCTGGCGGACTAACCTCTGGTTATTAGAGGCTGGCTATTGCAACATGGATCTTCACTTCTCTAAGCCTGAGTTAGTGAGTGAGGCTGAGAGCTACCGGCTAGATACATTTGAGCTCATCTCAACACACGGCCTGGACTCTGGAAACAGTCTCCTGGAGAGGGGCTGCACTCTGTTCCCGTCCTTGTATCCCCTCGGCTTGCTGCCTGGACATCAGAGTATTCACCAGTGGACGAGCAGGTTGTGGTTTCAGTGTCCTGACCAGGCTTTGTGCTTATGCACAGAATGAGAGCTCAGGGTACCCACCCTTCTCACCTTCTTGATTGAGTGGGAGCTCGAGGGTGCTCCATCCAGTGACTCCGTCACTGATAGTGAGACCTGGAGGAGCAGCCTGCCTGATATGAACCCGTGTCCCTGAACCAGAGCTCGAGGGTCACACGGCCGGCCTCCTGAACTGTTCTGCCCTCAGTAGTTGTTGGCCCATCACTCGGGGAACTCTCCGTACTCAGTGACATGTAAATTCATGTATTGAGAAACAGCAAATATGGGAACGCAGTGCTCTTCAGCAGCAGTTAGGAAGAAGCTGGCTGTTTAGACTTGAAAAGCTCTTTGTAAATTAGCAGAAAGACTGATGCTACGGGCCATCAAACATGCAAAACTGTAATACCTTTGACTTGCAGAAGAAAAGATGACGTTTCTGATCCATTCGTTTTTAGAAAGAATACTCATTACAATATGATAAAGTATCAAAATTAATAGTACAATGTGGATAAAATGTACCCTGCAACACTTCAGTTGCTTCAGTGTAATTCTGATCACTACTGTCTAAATACAGACATGTTTCTAACTTTACACACACT
Organism: Pterophyllum scalare; assembly: GCA_024447675.2. NCBI lineage: Eukaryota > Metazoa > Chordata > Actinopteri > Cichliformes > Cichlidae > Pterophyllum > Pterophyllum scalare. The sequence goes on along the minus strand of JAMQGT020001036.1, from coordinate 5,042 downwards.
GAAAACTGCCTCCTTTTAAAGGGTGCTTTCACTCCGTTAGTCAGTTTGAGCTGCATCAGAAGGTAAACAGCAGAACATTGGTGCAACAAAAACTGGTGAACTCAGTCCTGATCAGTCATCTTTTGTTTGTTTCGTTCCTTCAGATCAGTAAGACAGCATTAGGACGTGATATCAGAAACAGGAAAAGAAAAAATCCGCTGCGTAAAAGCATGAGATGCAGCTCACTTAGGTAACGATAACCGCACGTGGCGGTCTAAGTTACTTTTAATCCCATAATCGCACCGCAAAACAAAAACTGAACAGTATAGACTAATTCAGACTCTCGGGCCTTGAGTACACATTGATGTATTTTGAGGATTTATTTGTGTGTTTAATTTTTGTTGTGATGCCACCATTGTTGCCAGGCCGTCCTCGAGAATGAGATCTAAAATCTCTGCTGGGTTTACCTATTAAAATAAAGGTTAAAATAATATATGAGCAGCATGTAATGCAACTATTACTGCATTATTTTCATTATGGAAGAATTCATAATAATTTTCCTGATTATTTTCTGTTTTATTATATTGTAAAGAGAATCTTTGGGCTTTGCACTGCTGGGCTAATTAAACAAAGACAGCACCTGGGATTTGTGAAATATGAGCAGATTTTAAAGCATTTTCTGCAATGAAAGAATCAAAAAAACTGAAGAAAATAACCAATAAAGCCATCTGTAGCTGCAGCCTGATTGCAGTGCTTGTGGTCTCATTATGAAAATACAGCCATAAAGAGCTGGGTTCATACAGGATGAGTGTGCTGTGAGGGCACTCGGAGCTCTGAGGTAAATGAATGTGTCATATCCACCTTTTGTTAAAACAAGTGGAACTCATCAGCAGAGAATGAGGAGGCTTGATACATCTGGTGGTACAGAACACGTGTCTCTTATCGGGCAGGTTGACTTTCTAGAGTTGGGATTTCCTCCAGAGTGAATCACCAGCTTGTTAAATCTGTGACTAAGCCAATTACACTATACTAAAAGTCATTTATTAGGGAAGTTGTGCTCCCTTGGGTCATTTGTGCAGTAGCTTATCAAAACCCAACATCAACGAACCTCTTGCCGTGAGACAGCATCAGTCACTTCCTGAAACAGGTACAAACATTAAAGAAATGCCAAACAGTCAAAAATAGAATAAAAATGACTAAAATGACTCATGTAAACATACGACAAAGGAACAGAAATGACTTCAGCTCTCAGACAGCCTTTCAGATGAGAGGTGAAGCATCTTTAAGAAACCAGTTCAATTTCAATTCAGTTTTATTTTAGAGTGCCAAATCACAACAGTGACCTCAAGGTGCTTCATATTGTAAGGTAAAGACCCTAAAATAATACAGCAAAAAACCCCAACAATCAAACAACCCCCTATGAGCAAGCATTTGGTGACAGTGGGAAGGAAAAACTCAGGAAGAAACAGGAAGAAACCTCAAGCAGAACCAGGCTCAGGGAGGGGCAGTCATCTGCTGCCACTAGCTGCAGGTGAGGGGAGGGAGACTAAAGACACACTGTGGGAGAGAGGCAGAGGTTAATAATAACTAATGATTATAAACAGTAAAAAGGGGTGAGAGAAGCAAAGTATTGAGGGGGGGTTCAGGGCCACCTGATCCAGCCCTAACTATAAGCTTCATCAGCTAGACAAAGTCAGATTCACCTCAACACAAGGCCTGGGCTCTGGAACCAGTCTCCCGGAGAGGGGCCCGACTCTGTTCCAGTCTGGAGTTGCCCTCTGTGAGAGGTGGTGGGCTGGGTGGGTGTCCTTATATCCCTTCAGCTTGCTGCTGTACAGCAAGTTTTCACCAGTGGACAAGATCACGCTCCTGTGCCTGCAAGCCAGGAAACGGGTCCTGACTGTTGTTTGCACTTATGTGCCGAATGCCAGTTGAGAGTACCCACCCTTCTTGGAGTCACTGCGTGGGGTGCTCAGTGGTTCTCCATCTGGTGACTGGCATGCAGCGCCGACAGTGGAAGACCCGTTCCTCCTGGAGGAGGGAGCAGGGGCTGCATTGGTTGCAGGATCCTCATCCTCCCCCCATAAATCCACTTGGCAAAACAAAGATCAATCAGGGAAAAAACCAAACACAAAGTCCAAAGGAAACTGCAAATTATAACCACTGGACGGGGAACAGCAGGAGTACACTAGGGAGTGCACTGGGAAGGAGAACAGATGCTTTGACCAAGACTAAGGGGAAGACAGCACTATATCCATCCATCCATCCATCCATCCATCCATCCATGCCCAAATCCCCTCAACTGGCTTCTTTTGATGTGGAGGAGTACCGGCTCTGCTATAACGTTCCTTCACGTCTAAGGTAAAACCAGGAACTAAGGACTCAGGAATAAATATGCCTAAGGAAGAAACATGAATCAAATATAAAAGCCAAACGAGCCAAGAATCAAACTGAATATGTAAATAAATAAATGTGGAAGTCCAAAAACTCAATCCAGGACCGTGACATTGACGTGTCTGTAATTACCTCTGCCAAGGACGTTCTGTTTGGGTGGGTTTCAGTCTGAGGGGTGACAAACAGTCTCTGACCATTTTCTGCTTGTTTGGTGAAAACTCATCAGGTCATTTTTGCCAACCATTGCTTTTGATTGACAGAATTTCATATTTAATTTTTGTGCTTAATTATGGCCAAAACACTGACGACACCTCTGAGCCAAACTGCAAATATTGGCACTGGAGAAACACAGCTCTTACCACAACAAGCTGCCAAGGCCTTACACCTCTGAAAGTGCCAACGACTCACAGCAGGTGACATTTCATTGTGGATAATAAAAGAGCTGATGTGGAAAAGGAGGAGAGTTCCCCACGGCTCACAGAACAATGGAGCCAAAGGGAAGTGATCAGAGACAGGACATCCTGACGGTACCAGCAGTGCTCACACGTCACCTGCAGCACTGCAGCTGTCAATAAACTCTGCAAACAACACAGCTAAATACAGAGACCAGCCACACAAAGAAAGATGCTTCCTTGTTACGTGCTTCATAGAAATCCATTATGAATTCTTCAAGCTAAAGTATTTATATTTCTGACAAGCCTCCACACCCCTGTGAAGTGAAATGAATTGGAGCTGTGGCTGGAACTGTGCTACATCGAGTGCGGTGAAGTTAAGTGATGTGGATCTGGAGCTGAGTTCAGCTGGTCAAAGTGAAGGAAGAGGTGGAGCTGGGCTCTGTGGAGTAAACTAGTCACGTGAAGCAAAGTTAAAGTGAAGCGTGTTAAACAAAATGAGCAAAACAGACGTTAAATTGGAGTTTAATCCAAAATTGAGGCTGAACTGAGGTGACGAAAGTGAGGCTCAGCTTTAGTTTAGTTAAGTTGGAGTTAAGTTCAGTGCAGTGCAGCTGAGTTTAGTAAAGTAAAGCAAATTAAGTGGAGTTACTTGGGTGAAGTCAGCACATTTCAAACAACAGCAGGGGTCGATCCCAACACAATTCCAGGCAAAATCATTTCTCCAAACACCCAAAACTGACAAAGACAAACATGAAAAACATGAAAACCGAGAGAAAATCTCAATGCTGATAAAAATATAATGCATAAATAAAGAGGTTTTAAAACCTTTGTATAAAATTGTAAAGGGAGCCTGGGGCTAACGACAGGAAAGGCCGGGTCATCATTGGTTTGTAGGCAAGAAGGAGGCAACCTGGACCTGGAGCCAACATGTGGAGTTAAGTGGAGCTCAGGTTGAAACTGGGCTGAGCTGAGTCCAGATGAGTGAAAGCAAGAGGAACCGTGCAGAGCTGTGCTAAGCTGGGTTATGTAGGCCAGAAAACAGTTCAGGGCAGAAAAATAGTCAGCTAAGCTGAGCCGAGCCGGAGCGGTGATCATTTGAGTCCAGGCAGTGGATGATGTCAGTCTGATTTTATCCAAATTAAAGTGAGGCCTCAGTGTCTCACTTTAAGATGGCAGTGTTCCTTTATCAGCAATGACGGTCGCATTTCTGTGTAGCTGTAAACACAGAAAGAGCAGAGGAAGCATCTGGCTCTCTGAGGACACACATGGACTTTTGCACACATTGTGGACACAAACACACATGCAGTTCTTTCAGTCACTATTTTCATTCTGCTGGCAGCAACAGCAGTCTGAGCTTTGATTAGAGCTGTTGCTGTCGTGTTATTGAGCCAACAGGAAGTCCGTTTTCATGACCCACTCACCTACTACGTGACATCATGACTACTTCTTCTTCACGTGCACATGTGTGTGTTTGCATGTGTGTGTGTGTGTGTGTGTGTGAGAGAGAGAGAGAGAGAGAGAGAGAGAGAGAGAGAGAGAAAACACACTCATCAAGTAATGAGCTTTCCAGCCAGAGAGCTGATTGTGTTTCCCTAAGGAATGTCGCTTGTCAGCATGTTGACATCCAAGCTGGACCAACACCTGCTACCTCTGCCCTTAATTTGAAAATGTTATCATGAACTTGATATCACACATACACACACACACACACACACAGCTGTAAGGTCACAATGAGCAACCTTATGCTCTGAGGATAAGAAATGCAAAGAAGTCTTCCTGTCCCGCTCATCAGGACAGAAGAAGGTGGAAAAGAAGTGAGACAAAGATGGACATTTTACCTCCACCAGGTGACCTATGTAGGATAAGATTAGGATTTGGTTTGCTCCTCATTACAGAGTGTTTCACCTGAATACCCAAATCTTTTTACAAAAACTCTAAAGCCAAACAGTATGAGACACTCTGCCTGTTTAGCATATGGCTTAAACAACACTCAGCCCTGACCCAGGGTCCTGATGGATGTTAAGAACTCAACAGTCCACCCTGATGCACCAAAGCACAGCAACCCCTACATCAGGAATATTAGTCATAGTATTATCCTTGAAAGAGTAAAACAGGTAACTGATCATCTGCAGAGGAACGGTTTATTTGAAGAGTTTCAGTCAGGTTTCAGAATTCATCACAGTACAGAAACAGCATTAGTGAAGGTTACAAATGATCTTCTTACAGCCTCTGACAGTGGACTCATCTCTGTGCTTGTCCTGTTGGACCTCAGTG
>JAMQGT020001035.1:0-66935 GCA_024447675.2 Pterophyllum scalare | reverse complement strand
TATCCTGAGAGGCGTGACGCACAGGTACACCTGGGAGCCATAAAGTGTCTTTGTTAGCTCCTCTACGAGCCTCTGGGGCCTAAACACAACACGTCTGAACAGATTTTAGGTCGTGAGCTTAGCTTTGGGTAAGCGTACCTACAGCTCAAGGCTCCCCTTTTATTTGGAAACCTTCAGTGACTCTGATGATTCACATCTCAAAATCAAATTAATTTATTATTACATGGTTACATTCACACACATTACAATACTGAAAACACAAACAAGCAATGAACCAAGGTGCCACATAACACTACCATGTATTGCTGCTACTCCAGAAGATCAAAAGTGTAGCTCAGAAGAACGGAGGAAGCCACTACACCAGTGAGATGTTTCAGGAGGCAGAGAGAAAAATCGAAGAGGAGAAACAACGAATCCTGAAAGAGAAAGAGGAGGAAATACGCAGAGAACAGGAGGAACTGGAGAGGCAAATTCAGGAAAAGTACGAGAAAGAGATGCAAAAAGTACTGAACAACTGCAGGCTGAGAGAGGGAGAGGGAGAGAGAGGAGGAAAGGAAGGAGGGAGAGGGAGGAGAGACAAAGGGAGCTTGAAAATATGAAGAGAGTATTAGAGGAACAGCAGTCAAAAAGAAGCTGCAGAGGCCAAGCAAAAACTGTGGGCAGCCCAGCAACAACTGGCCAGAGCTCAGGCCGAACAGAGTGGTGGAAGGAGGCCAAAATGTTTAATCCTGTGATTCATTCAGTGAGATCCACTCGGTGGTCTTAGTGGAGGAAAAGAAGTCAGTCAGCATCATGCCAACCAAATTCAAACATGTTAGCCCGCTCTAATCAGGTGTCTCAGGTGTTAAAGTGTCAGGTAACAGGTGCTCAGCAGTGTAACTGTGTTCATCAAACGCTGACAAACATGAAAGATGAGTTCAGCTTCATTCAGCCACTAAAATATCACACACGCGTCACGCCTGGAATCACACATCTTCTGCTAAAGCTAAGCTGCCGTGGGCCTCCTTCCATGTTAGGCTGCCCTCCCCTCACACACCTGTAAGTGCACCTCAGATTCAAACTCACTCTTTGCAGGTATTTAGGCTGCTGTATCTTTGTGTGTCGTTGTGTGTTTCACGCACAGCACTTTGGGCAGATTTGTAGTGTTAATTGTGCTTTATGAATAAAATTGGATTGGAACTACAACTTCATTGACAGCTGCAGCTTCAGCCAGCAGACAGTATTTATCCTCCTCTGCTGTCCCTCCCACCCCAGGTTGGTTTCCAGTTTCCAGGTAAGGAACCACCTGCCAGCTCTCTAACACCAACATCACCTGTAAAGCCTAAAAAGGACCCACGGAGAGAAGAAGACACCTGGCAGAGGCGCACACAGGATCTCATGGTTGTAGAGAAGTTAGTGATGCAGTCATATTGAAGGAGGTCAAAGGTCACACATTCACAGACCAAAGTGCTGAAGCACTTCGCAGCCACTGGACTCAGAAAGGCTTTCAGACTCACACTGCTCAGCGAGCTGTTTTGTATTCCACAGTTTGTCCAGATGTCCTCAGAGTTTGTAGCTGCATGTTGTTATGTTGCAGCTGCAGCGCTTTATAATCAAATGTATGATCATGATGCTTCAGATAAAATCAAAACTGTGACAGAGTCGGTACTCGTGTGTTTTCCTGCACGCTCATCCCCACACTGCACAGCTTCATGTGTGACCAGTGAGACAGGCACTCCATGACTGAACTGCATGCAGCGTTTTCAGAGCATCAGCAGAAAATGGAGCTGATGCAGCGTTTTATCTGCCGGTTCATGAATGAAGCTGCAGTTCAGCCAGCGTCCACACGGAGGAGCCAGAGCTCTGCACTCTGTGTCACCATCGCGCATCTCCACCCTCTCAATACATCATCCATCCTTTAAAAGCCCAAATTCAATCTGCCCCTCCTCTCTGCCCCACTTTCTAACTCTCATTCAGACCATCAGACGGCGTTCCCAGCATGCTCAGCGCTCAGACAGAGGAGAGTCCATCAGGTCAGCGTCACATGCTCTGAGACACGCACAGAAAACTTTATCGGCAGAGGCCGAACGTCTGAGTAAGACTCTGAGCATGTCAGGTTGTAATGAATGACTTCTCAGTAGAAGCACAGCTCACACGTCCAGTTTCTCTCACAGCTGACTGAAATGACAGAACGCATGAAAAGAACCTGCAGAACAAAAACTTTCACACATGGAAACGATATTTGTGTCTGCTTAAACTGATCTGCAGAATCTGTAAGACCACAATCAAAATAAGGTGACAGCACATGTATGATCCCCTACAGCTGGTCTGATCTAAACTGGCGTAAATTCAACCTCAGATGAACAACAACGCACAACATCGTCCATCTCATCCTTATTTATTTAACAAAGACGCAGTCCAAATGCAGCAGCAGTGTGAGAAGCTGACTCCTCCCCCTGACCTGCACTCATGTTTCCTGTGTGGCTTCATGAGCCTGTCACATCGCTGTGGAGGAGTTTGGTCCTCTCTCCTTCACAGCGTAGCTTCAGGTCAGTGAGGTTTGCAGCATTCATTCCTGCACAGCTCTCTGAGGCCCCCCACAGCCCTCAGGAGGCTGAGGTTTGGACTCAGATTCATTTTCATGCAGCAGTAAAGATGTCCCCTTTTTCATATCTAAAATAACTTCAATTACCTGATTTGAATAACTGGAGTTGTTATGCAGTAATTGTCGGTGGGTGCTGTCTCACATCAATCACACAAATCGAAGATGAAATTCTGGATTCTTGATTTTGTCTTGTCAGTTGGATCTTCGATATCTAGAGTTCTGATAGCTGAACTGTGAGAAAGAGCTGTAACCGCAGATAGCTCCAGTGAACGGCAGAGAATCAGACCCAGAGAGCACTTTGAAGTCTTCAAATAACCATCTGAGAACCTGGAACACAGCAGAACCAAAGAACGGTACTGAGCAGAGGTCAGAGGTCCCCTGCAGGCATTTCCATTGGTATCAGATTACTGATATGAAGTGACTCGTAGATATTAGAATTAAGAGACGTTCACCTGCATTTCTGCTGTTTGGCTCTCTACACCTGCCTGATGCAGTGCTGTTATTGTCATGCGTTCCTCCCGTTCTCTGCGGTCAGTTCTCAGGTAGAACCGTGACTCAGCAGGAAGTCCTCTCCGGCTTCCTGTCGTGTCGAGAGGTGACGGTGACGTTTGTGTCAGTGACGGATCGCCTCGCCTCCTCCCGCAAACCTTCAGAGCTCGACTCACCGCGTCCCACAGGCAGCCAATCAGAGGCTGCGACCTTGTCTTAGTGTGTGTTTCACAAATAGAAACACACTCAAGGTACAAGTGTGTGTCTGTGTGTGTGTGTGTGTGTGTGTGTGTGTGAGAGAGAGTCATGTCACCGTGTCCTTCATCGAGGACGGTGTGTGTGTGTATGTTGACTTTGCTGTGTGTTTACTTCATTAAAACACACACACACACGACCTCCCCATCAATTATGAACCCTCTGAGGTCATCATGACGTCCATAACTGACACACATCACAAAGGTGTGTGTGTGCAGGGTTCCCACGGTGATGACCTCACAGGTAACGCCTTCAGCCGAGGATGAGCGCAGACAGTTTGTTGCAGCTATAACACAATTCACAGACAGCATGGCGCCTGTCTAAATTTCTCTCCGATCTCTTTCTGCCCCTTTGACGGCCCAGGAGGGATCAGGAGGATGCGGGTCAGGTCAGATATACACAGAGCTTCACCTCCAGAGGGCCCCAGAGCCAAGCTGTGACATTCAGTCTGACTGTAACTCGTCCTTCATTCGTCTCATTTCCTGTTCTGTCAGTCGATATCAGTGGTCGAGCAGGCGCCCGTACGCCTCACAGCTGAGACGCAGTGACCCCCCCCCTTTCACTGTTAAATAAAGGACAAAAATAATCTTTTAAAAGTTTCACTAACACGCAGGGTCAGAGTTCAGGCGTTTTATGGTTCTTTGTAGTGAATTAGGATCAGAGTTTCCTGTTTAGTCACCTGTGTTTAGTTCCTGTTTCCCTCATGCTTTCAGGTTCAGGTGCTTCAGGCTGTTATGGTTTGACTCCCATGTCCTCCTGTTTGGTTTGCGTTCCCGTGTCTGTCTCGTCCCGTTTCCTTGTGTGCTGTTTAGGTTCCTCTCCTGTGGCTTACAGTTCAGTTTTCCGTGTTATCCCTCACTTGTCTTGTGTCTGTCTTCCTCGTGTTGTCGCCTGTGTTCAGGTGCGTCATGGTTGGTCACTTCCTGTTTTATTTTGACAGTCTCCTGTTCCTTGTGCTTTGTGTTTAGTTTTGCTTGTCCTCGTCTGTGTAATTATGTTCAGCTGTGCCCCTCACCTGCTGCCTGTTCCCTTGTTATCCCTTTGTGTATTTATAGTCTGGATTTCTCCTTGTTGTGTCATCATTTGTTTTCCCGCTGTGTGCCTTATGGCCATAGTTCTGTTTATGCTGTTTTGCTAATAAAGCTTTAAGTAAAATTTGGCTCCTTGCATTATGAGTCCTGCGTTGGGGTGCTCTGCCTCGCCTGCTGCAGCCACAAACCTGACTGTGGATAACGGCGCTCCCTCAGGGCTCGGTGAGCGTGCAGAGGGCCGGGTCTGAATCCGGCCCACGGTGCTGCACTTCATGCTTGTGTGTGTTCAGATGCACCCAGAGGTTCAAAGGCTCACAGTCTGCTGGGTTGGAGCTTCCAGCTGTGTTTAAGTTGAAAGGAAGAGCTAGGCTTTGGAGGCTGAACACAAGCTGTCCGTCTTTGTTAGGGTCTTCATTTGGAGGGAACACGTGTTCTTCTTCTGTGGTTTTGCTGTGCTGATCTCACAGTAACCCAGAGCTCTGAGAGGATTTCCTCTGCTCCTTCAGAGCAAAAGCACCAGAATCTCTTCAGACAGGTTGAGGTTTTATCTCCTCAAAGTTTCCTGTTAATCCTCCATCCTGAAGCCGGAGCGCTTTCACTCAGTCACTCAGTTAATCGACCTCCCAGAGGGGAATTCGGCCAGCAGCAGCTCCTAAAATAACCAAACCAAAAGGGGCAATGCACGGCAAACCAGACACAGCTCCCCGAGGAGGAGCGCAGACCGGACGACCCAGATTCTGCTGCAGGAATGCCGGATGGGAAGAGGCTGAGGAAGAGGAGCTCTCACAGTTGGAGCCCAAAGCCAGGAGCAGACGGTAATGAAGTTGAGTTTTTAACAGAGAGCTGAAAGTTTCAGAAGGATTCATCATCGCACCGAGACAGGAACTTCAGATTCAGGTCAGGCCACTCTGAGCCCGCTCGGCTTCACACAGCACCGGAACGTTTGGGAGCGCAGTCCTCTTCCTGCTGCGTGTTTAACACTGATGGTGTCACACCGACTGCAGGCAGCATATTCTGCTTTCAGTCCTTCACTTTGATTCTTCACACTTGCTCTGGCACTTATTTTCTTAATGCAGCTCCTGACCTCCTGACCTCTGCTACATCCTGACTCCATGTGACTCTAAAGGACGTCTGCAGCTGTGCCACCTGCATGTCGACTCTATAAGGTACCAGGTGAGTTCAAATGTGGCGCTGGGGGAGGATGATGTGTGCGCGCTGTGTGTGTGTGTGTGCGTCGTTGGCTGCATGTTTAACATTTCATAAAGTGAATTCATGTAGCGCTCGCCTCGCTGCGTCTGAATCATTTATGCTGCGATCTGACCGAACGGTGCCGCGATGCTGCTCTGCCATTAACAGGACAAACAGGTTCACACACACACACACACATCACACACACACACACACACTGCGCTGTTCATGTGACAGTAAAAAGCTACTGGCTTAATGAGAGGCCTCCTTCATTATGGATGAGCATCCTCTCTGCAGGTTATTAACACGGTGGCGTGATGGAGGGCGCTCTGACAGCACAGCGGTTTGAACAAGCTTTATGCATAATTAACAGCAGCACGTTCTTCTTCTCTGTCCCACTAACCACAGAGACCAGGACCAGGAGACCAGGACCCGATCAAACCAGCCTGAAGCAGGACTCTGGGCTTCAGGTGTAACACGTGTTTCAGTGGCCGTGAGTCTGAACTGACAGGTTGCTGTTGAGGCGTGGCAGTGAGGAACCTGCAGAGAATCATCAGATGAGTGTCGGTTCAGCTTTAAGCAGCTCTGCAGTGACGTTCAGCTCATTGTTCAGCTGTCCACCTACAACATCAGCGCCCTGATTCAGCTCCACGTTCGGCCCACAGAGTTTGAGTCTGACAGGATCTGATTTGCAGCAGTTTGTCACGAGTTTGCTCCACTGCAGAAGAACATCAGCTGACTGGTTCTGGTTCTGGACCTTTAATATCCTGATGAAGCTTTTCAGTTTTTCATTTAAACACAGAAGAACTTCAGAAGAGACTGAATGAGTCCATCATCGGCTGGAGAGCATTTTTTGCATCATTTCGGGGCTCAGAGTCCTCGCACAGGTGACCGACGAGCAGCTTGATGCTCCCTCGTTATTAAAGTCTGAGGAGGATTCACAGTGTTGAATTTGTTTTTCACTCTTATTTGAAATATGACGCCAAGTGAGGGAGGCCATCTTTAGGCTGAAAAGAGACAGCAGAAACTTTCAATGGCCTGGTTCATTCATAAAAAGACTGCATGCACTGAGGAGCTCAGCAGCAGCAGCAGAACACCTAAAGGACCACAGAGGAGCTCCAAGGAGCAAGGAGAGAGAGAGTTATGTGTTTGAGCTGCAGCTGCGCCGACACATCCTATGATGTTTTTACTCATTCCAGCACAAAAACGACTGAAACTTTGTTGGTTGTGCTGCAGCTTTTCGCGGAGTGGGGAGCGAACGAGGATGAAGGCGAAGGAAGACGAGGATGAAGAGTCCTGTTGTTGAGTCAAAACAAAGGGTGAAGAAGAACGAAGCTGGAGGTCACAGCAGGCACTTTGATTCATCGCTCGATTTTTAAACTCGTCACAGTGACAGATTGAAACTGTCAGGGTCAGCATCCATCTTCTTCAACACGCACACGCGCGCACACACACACACACAGACACACACAGAGAAACCCGGTCCAAACTTACAGTAAATAAACGCTCATAATTCAGCTCTGAAGGCCACGCCTCCATCACTCATATCTGCACCTGGTCGAGCCTCGGCATCGTCGTCATTCTTCTTCTGCTGTTTGAATTTGCACACTCTGCCCTTCACGTTTACGCGGCCTCAGCGCACCGTCTCCCTCATTGAGTTTTTGATTTCAGCTGCTCACATTTCATCCACACACAAACACCAATTAGGCTGCAGCTGTGGAGGCTGAACGGCAGAGGAAGAAGCAGACAGGAAGAAGCCGAGAGGATGCAAATGTATTCCCCAGCTGTCAATGTTTTGCATTAATAAGCCCTGAAAATAGATCCACGGGCAGAGTCCATCAGTCTCTGTCACACTGCTGAAATGCTGCTTTTGACCAGCAGCAGCAGCTCCTCTGTGTGCGCACACTGCTTGTAGTGAGTCAGTCCCAGTTCACTTTACATCTGATTTTCCTGCAAACAGCTCAGACTGCCGATCTGATTCCTGCAGCAGCTCCAAGAGCTGGTTTCGTCCTCCTCATCCATCCAGGAAAGCTGCTCTCCACAGGGCAGGGTCATTTCAGCTATGGGCAGCTGGTCATCACAGTTACTCTAACTCAGCTCTTAATGAAAATCTGATGTGACTCCACACCTTTGCTTTCCTCAGCTCTCCATCCATCACTCACCTCAGGCTCACCTGTTCACCTCCAGCTCTGCTAAAAATACGGAGATGCTCCGTTTCATTGTAAATGCTTCAAGTTATCCTCTTAAGCAGTTATCAGAGTCCAGTTGCAGTCACACTGTTTGCACTTGTCTCTCCAACCGAACATCTGCTGCATCCAAAGGAGACCCAGGTAACTAGAAGCCCACCTATATGTGCTATACAATACTGTGTGTGTGTGTGCCGTTAGAGACCACCTGCCTTGGTGTCTTTGGAGATCCAGCGTCTGGGAACTGAACATCACATATGTAGAAAGTTTAGTCACTGCCCAAAACTTCAGACAACAGTAGTTCCAACTTTTGTGCTACTGTGACAGCTTTTTGGGAGACCTGCACTGAACTGGTTCTCAGGTGTATTTTAGGTCCACTTAGGAGCTTAAAAAGCTTCCAAAGCATCTCTAGGAGTCCACAAAAATCAGACCTTTGAAGCCTGTGAGACAAACCTTTGTTTCAGCTTCTCAGCACCCATGGTCTCTGCAGGCTTTTGTTGGATTGCTTTCTGTGAAGCAAAGTGGATGTTAAACTTCACTCTTAAAGACCAGCAGAACCTTTAAAAGGACGACTGGGACCACCTGAACTCTCGGCGCACCTGCAGAACTGTTTCATTACCATTTGTTCTGGAGGAACCAAAGTTCCTGTCCACTGGCTGATGTTTGATATGCACACGAGATCACAGTCTCCATCTCCTGAAACTGAATACTGGAGTTTTCCACCATCAAACTCAAGTATGATTTTTTTCCACTGTGGTGTCCCTCTGCATGGCAGTCAGGGCTCCAAAAGCACATAAACAGGGTCATTTGGCTCGACTACTGGATGGCGCCATAACAGAATCAGTGTGTCCACAGCCGTGCTAACATCAGTCCAGCTGAAGGTGATGGAGCGTCTGAAGGACCAGACACATTAATATCTCGACCTGATGGTGGCTCTAATGAAAGTAAGAGGACTTCTTGAGGGGAACCTGGGTGTAGGCTTCATCAGATCCATCTAGCAGTTGCTTCAGACCTCTAGAACCTCCATAAGGAGCACATGGATGACTCAGACTCTTCAGAGCCTAAAATGCTGAAACTACATTAACTCTGAACACAGACCGACCCGGTACAGATCGACCTGTCTCTGATCTGGGTTCAGGTTAGGGACTTAAGTGAATTTATTTTTCAGCCCTTCAGTGGAGTTCAGTTCTTTTTCATGCTGACACCAGTTTCCTCTGACTGGCAGATGGTTCAGGGTCTGCAGAGAACATCTATGAGTAACCGACGTCATGCAGATGCTGTGCTTTCAGTCTGAACCCTCCAGGAGGCGCTATATAAAAACAGCTCCATCACTGCTCCCTGTATGACTCTCTTTGAGTCTTTATCCATGATTTTTCTGAGCTCATGTTTTGCTTTTGATGTTTTTCCAGCCAATCAAATGCAAGTATTCCTCCGCTGAGATGAGCGGTGCTGGAGATCAGTGTGGTTTGTCTGATTGGTGGAGAGGTGCAGCATGGGAAAATGAAGACTTTGGATCTGGATTAGTTTCTTTAAAATGGTCAAATCCAGCAGCGCTGACCATGGTGGAGATAAACTGAGTGCACTTCTGGTTTGTAGCTTTAGGCTTAAAGTCCTGATGGAGGAGAACAGAACGAGCTCCCAGACAGGTTCAGTTCAGATTGATCTCCTCCTTAAATAAATGAAAACCTAAAAGCAACCAGAGAACAGATATTGATGTGAAAATAAAAACTATCAATCACTGTGGACGAGCTGTGAATCAGTGACGTGCAGCATTTAGAAAAACAGACAACTAATCCATGAGCTCCCGCTGAGCCTCCGCCTGCAGCTTTAACCTCTGATTGGTCCTGCTGATCGTCTCCACGGGAACACTGACCGATCAATGACATCACAGGTGGAGCTCTATTGATCCATTGATCTATTGGCCTCAACTGAGTATGCTGTGAGTCCTGCAGCTGCTGACACCGAGGAGGCTGCAGCACTGAACACTTCATCGCTCATTCTGCCCATCGAGGATCACTCTGAGGCCGCCGCCTCCTCCTGGGACCGGAGGCACAATGGCCAGTGATGGAGTGTTTATCTAACGGTACGATCAGCTGAGTCTGGATGGAGAGTTTCTCCACAAAGATTCTCATTAAACTTCAGCCAATCAAAACTGGAAACGTTAATAAAATCAGACTGAAATGAACTGATGTTCACACAGGAGATGGTTTCATGTCACAGATCTGGGACCAGCGTAGTCTGTGTTACAGCGTCACCCCCACATAACAAACTGACCCTCAGCACGGAAGGCCACAATCACCCACCCTTTATGTGTAAATGTGGAAGGTGAAAGGTCATCTCCTCGTCTTCAGACAGACTGAGACACAGACCTTCTCACTGTGAGGCCACACTGATACCCGCTGCACCTCCGAGCACGTTTACTCTGTCCACACCGTACGCTCAGCATGCTGCTCACAATCAGGTGAGTGTAAAAGTGCAGTAAACATATTCCAGGCTGTGCTGTAATTCCAGGCTGTGGGCATTCTAAAATAAAGGCCCCTGGAGGTCCACGTCTGACTCAGACCACTGTTGGAGCTCTAATGCTTCAGTCTAAGTTGGACCATGACATCACTTCTCATCTTAAGCTTTCAGGCGCGTTCTGGTCTGTATAAAAGCCGAGCTTGACCAGGATCAGCCGAGCAGGTCTGAGGGCGGCAAGGTTAAAGCTTTTTTTACGTTTCTTATCTTCAGCACGGTCTGAAACTCTTTAAAGACAAAGCTAATCCATCATTTAAAAAGTGACCTCTGACCCTGACCCCTTACAGCTGAGCTCCTCACATAAAAAGGCTGCTTCGCTAAAGCCAAACACTGGATCTGTAGGTTTCTAACAATGACGGCTGAGACGAAATGAATCGGTGACAGCAGTCGCTGCACGACCGCTTTCAGCACCATTTTCAGGTGAGAAAATAGTTGCTGCTCCAAAGTGTCAGCTGGTCAAACTGTGACGGCAGCAGTAACCATTTTTTCTGATGCTCTGATACACACACATCACCGATAACACAGCACACACTTCACAGCATGCAGCAGACGCTCAGAGCTGAAGCTCAGGAGGAAGATGTGAAGTTATCTGATGGTTCCTGCACCTGAGAGGAACCTCCACTCTCAGACACGAGCTACAGTGAAAGTTTATTTCTGTGTAGCACAGTTGGAGTTATTCTCAGACCTCGGGGCACCTTTTGCACCAATAAAGTACAAAACTGCCCCCAGATGTTCTGTTGCTCTCAGTGAGGTACAAACAAGTACCCCATGAAAGGGGTGCAACAGCAATCCTTCATCACCTGTAAGGGTACAATAAGGTACCTCACTGACTGAGTGTGTTTGCTGCTGCAGTCCCACCCTGAATGAATGTTAGTGGAGCAAAGCGACCTCCCAGAATCCAGCTCAATGCAGAACGTTCTGAAGGTTCTAGAGTCCAGGTTCCTGCGATGGAATCGCACACCTTACCGTGCACATAGTCTTCCTCGGTGAGAGCTGCTGCTTTCATGTTTGCTCACCTGCTGAGACATAAATGAGATCAACCTGAAAACCTGCCCAGTGTTTCAGGCAGTTAAACACAGGAGTGCTCCAGCCCCGCAGTGCATGCTGGGATACGGCCAGCTCGCCGTCGCCTCAGAAACCTGATAAATGATTCAGTGTGACTTTTCACAAACAGCTGCAGCGCACACAGAGGGCCGGGATGTTTTTAGTGCCAATTCATTTGCTGCTGACAGGTAATAAGAGGAGACTCCGCCTCCATCCATCCTGATTTATCTCACCTGTCACAGTACTCCCCCCCCCGATAGTCTCTCTATGCAACTCGACCGCTGACTCTAATTTCACCCTCACAGCTCACCTCTTCACCTCTCTGCTGCCGCCTGCACACCTGAACACCTCAGCCACCTGTGTGTGTGTGTGTGTGTGTGTGACTTCATTACATCATCACTTCCATTTGGCGGGTGCTTTGCCCCCTGTATTGTTTTTCTGCCCCAGCCCCACCCCCTGAGCGTACTGTATACTGGGTTATTCATGGGGCGCCTGAGAGCGGACTGCTGCCCCTCCTCATGAGGTACAGGTGTGACTTCCTGTGTGTCCTGGGACTTCCCTCTGCCTTAACGCCTCTGTCCTCCTCACTAAGGAGGATCACCGCTATGAACCCGACCTACAAACTTCTGCCCTGCCTCACGTCTGTCTCACAATACTGAAGCTTATCACAAGAGGCAGTAGTGAGTCGCTGCGGTGTCAGCCTGCCCTCAGTTCAGCCTGACAGGAAGAAGTGTCTCTGCCCTCAGAGCGTACTTTCGTTTTTCACAGCGGGGCTTTAAAAAGTCCGCACATCCTAAATTCGCAGCTCTGATTGGCTCTCCTGCACGAAACGCCTCTGACTGCTTTCATATGAGGGAGAACTGTCAGTAACCATGAGGTAATGTTTATATCCAAAAAATACCCCAACAAACCAGAATACACCAAAGTTATGTTCAACACGGGGTCAGGAACCCTGAAGATGATGCAGGAGACCGGCCAGGCTCTCAGTATGCAGAGATGGAAAGATGGATGGATGAGTGCTGCAGAGCAGGACAGCACCACTTTGTCTTTAGCCTAACCTGTACGTCCACCACTTAAGGTGACCTCTGTACACAGCAGGCATCAGGTGAGCACCCAAACCCGAACCCTAACCAGCACCAGAGGCCTGCTTCCTGCAGCAGCTCCACACTGTCAACAACCAAAGCACAAAGCCTGCGCAGTGGGCCGAATGAAAACAACCGAACATGTCAGGGCGCAGTCGCCAACACATGCAAACACACACCTGTGAAGTGATGGAGGAAATACTTTAAACACGGTGCCTGTGAGTGCTGCTGTCACAGGCCGAGTAAAGAAGACTGTAGCTGCTCCAGACAGTTTCATCCTGTAATCAGCTCATCGTGTCTCTGAGATCTGTAAAAACAAAGACACTACAGCTCAGGTCACAGCTGGACAGCTGCTGTGAGCCAGAGCAGCTCCCCGAGCCTGAGGGCGAAGTCAGGAGACCCCGAGCTTCTCACAGCTTCTCACAAACAGACACTTCTCCTCTTCAAGTGCTGATGAGATGTTTTCAGCTGTGATGTCTCTGCTCAGTAACACGAGTGACTCCTTTAATCTGAAACCCTCTGCACACACAAGCATCAGCCTTTACACAAACACTCAGTTTATATAAGCTTTATGTGCTATACAATACTGTGTGTGTGTGTGTGTGTTTTGGCTGTTTGTTCAGTTTGGTCTCTGTTCAATAGATTAAAGAGCCAAAAGGCCTTCAGTGGCAGTTTAATCATCATGTCTAATCCTCTAACCCTCGAGCCAACACAATACATGATAATCCAGTTTAACACACACACACACACACACACAGATGACAGATCTACAGTATTGTGGTGTTGTTAAATGTGTGTTTGAGAGGAAACTGCAGAAGTTGGGTCACCTGCAGGAAACGGTTTGGTGGTGAATGGACTGGTTCTTATAGCGCACTCTGCTCGGAGCACTCCAGCATCACTGCTGCCAAACAGCTGCTGGTGGCAGACGGAGGCCTGGCTGTGTCTGTTTTTAATATGTGGAGCAGGAGAAGAAGCTGTTGCCGTGAAGCAGGTGAATCCTGGTGTTCTGCGGCAGCTTCTGAAGACGCTTCCCTCTGAAACATGTTCATCACCAACAGGGCGGCGAGGAAGGGCGGGGTTTCTGGAAGCATCTGACAGGAGCGGGTTAGCAGGTTGTTCGATCGTACAGGTAAATATAACACGAGAGCACCTGAGAGGCTGCTGTGCAGTTTCCATCAGCACAGTCTGTGCTCCACACGTCTGAAATGAATCAATCTGACCCGAAGAAAGAGAACGAGTGTGCGGTCAGGATTGACACCTCTGCTGTTCTCAGAGCTGAACATGGGCGTATTAGGAACCTCAGACGGTTCTCCAAACTCTCAGCGGCGCGTGGAGCGTGTGTCTGCGAGGCGGACTGGATCATTTAAAGCCCTGACAGGAGGAGGCTCTGAGGCGCCTCAAACACCAAGTACGGGTGTAGGAGAAACACACGATCCCGCTGTGGCGCCGACACCACGACCGTCACTTTTATTGTTAACGCTTCCCAGCGCGTGACGAGTGTGGGGTTCCTGTCAGGAGATGAGGACACGCAGACCCTTAGAAAAGAAGATCTAAATGTTGCTGCCTGCATTTAATAACCAGATTAATAAGAAATGCTGACAGAAGGGAGCGTGTCCTTTCTGTCGGGATGTCTGTGTATAAAACAGCAGTCCTGTGTATGTGATGGAGACCTGCTACTTTGTTATATTTATGCCTTCACCTCACCATGAACTGCCATTAAATGCCTTATTTAGCTGATGTTAGGACACACGGGGATCCTGCCTCCTTATTTAGAGATGAAGCCCACCTGCTGCCTTTACGGCCTGAAGAGGAGCTCTTCTGTTCTGGTTACAGTTCCAAATAATCCCTCTTTATCTCATCCTTCCCTTCATGCAGCCCGTCCCTCCATCCTCTGACTCACCAACCCTCACAAAGCCCACCTTCTTCTGATCGGGCCACTTCTGAAAGCCTGCTGAGGGGCAGAGCCCAGTGCCTCTGGGCTCAGAAAACCAACAGTAGAGCTCACGTTGCAGAGTGAATCGTACCTGACCCACTCAGAGTGGACAGCAGGAACGTCCACAGCAGGGACGTCCACAGCAGAACGTCCACAGCATATAAAGAACATCCCTACAGCGGGATGTGAGGTCAACACGGCAGCTTTGACGAGTTTAAGGCTTAAATGATCAGCACACACCGAAGCAATGAACGGAGACCAGTGACATCACATGGGAGGGCGGAGCATCTGAGGTGACCCCGAGTCGTGATCCTGAGCTTATCTGCACACTGCAGTCTGAGCCGGCCCCACGCTGGCTTATGTCTGAAGCATTCACATGAAGTCTGTGACCTGCAGGCTCAGTCTGCATGTTAACGCCGGGACACAGCACAGGCTCGGACCCAAACACAGGGTCAGGGGTCACCACTCAGCAAGTAGGCAGGTGTACCCGAGGGCCGTGCTCTAAAATGTCAAATGAAGTGCAACAGCCATCCCCAGTCAGCTCCCCCTCCCTGTGCGGACTGAAGCGAGCTGTGGCTGGTGCATTTGTTATTTCAGCCTGTGACCACATTTGTGATCAAAATCCAGCACTGTGACAGTATGTATGTCATATACAGGGACTGACACGTGACTCTAAATAAGGAACGGCAAAACAGGAATCACACATCAACATTCCTTCATCCCTGAATCCGGGAAACCGACTCCTCTGAGACCCACAGCTCCGCTTCTTCACCGAGACTCACTGATGAGCTGCCTCTCTGGGATTTCATCAGTCACATGACTTCATTAGCTACACGAGCGTGTGCGAGTCATCAGCGTGTTAGTCAGCGGTAGACGAGGTTTACATTAATTGGATTAAAGCTCATTAATGATTTCAGCACACAGAGAGACAGAGATTCATTTAAACACGGGAAAATCCTGAACTGACATCTGCTGTTATCAGTGACACACACACACAGACACACACACACAGACACACACAGACACAGACACACACGCACACAGACAGACACACACACCTGCAGAGTCTAAATTTAGAGCAGCTCTCATGAAGCTGGTCAGGAGGCTCACAAACAGCAGCTGGATCAACATGAATGATGTATGAAATTAAAAATGAATTGGATTTAATAATCGGAAGAAAAAAAATCTTTTCCCCGGATTGCAGAAAAGTTTCCACGCTCGCTTGAAGCGGGAAAGTTCTGTGCCGATGAGGAAATTACTGATGATAAATGGGAGTGAAAATTCATTTGTGGGAGAAGATAATGATGTTGGATTTTGCATGAACAGGCTGAAAAATGGTTCATAGGTTCCATTACAGACTGAAAATAATAAGTTTGGCTGTTGGTTAAATGTGCGTCGTGCAGCTGCAGAGGTCAGGTGACCGCGCTCGGGTTCATCTTTTGGTAGGACAGAGTCGATGAAGCAGCTCGTGCTGCTTTGAGAGTGGGACTGCGGGAATCATTGGATGGTGCAAAGCCTGTAAGCCAAAGCGCAGCCTCCCACTGAGGGTTAAAAACTAGCAGCAAAGGCTGATGTGGAGATCATGAGACGAGCCTCTTCCTTCCCTCTGATTCTGTGCTTCTTTTATCAATACTTTAAGATACACGAGTATTAATTAATAACTCCAGCTCTCAGGGGACTCAGGTTGATTGGATATGATCAAATCTATCATCCAGCAGAGACCTGAAGGAAAATTCCCATTTTCCGCTCCTCCTCAGAATCTCACTGACATCTGCGGCCAGAAGCATCCAGGACCGAACCACCTCCAGGACCGCTGCGGGGCGAGGTCTGCGGTTGGTTCACATCAGACGGCACACTCGGCAAAGCCTGCTGCACTGTGGAACGGTATGAGCCAGGTCAGACAGGAAACACTGCAGGTGAACGTCACCATCAGCTCGTTTCCTCCACCTGCACTGCTCAGGTGGAGCAGATGGATGTTTAACTATGCCAATGAGATATTATCTTAGGAAACATCTTGCATTACTTCCAACAGAAACATTATTATAGATGATATTTCCCACTGCATGAAGCTACCTGTGTAACTCTGTGTTGCTTCCTCACAGGGCTCACTGTGATTGGTCCAGCGTTGGGCCCAGCAGAGCTGTTCACTGCTGTGGCCTTTATGCAGGTAACCTTCACAACAGAGCACTCACAATAAGGACACACAGCTGTAATGTGTGTGTGTGTGCATGCCATTGGGTCAGCGTCAGGTGTCAATCATCAGGTCGAGGCGTGACTCTGTTTATGACATCGTTTACAGACGGCTGCAGACTGAGGCTCGTTTAAGCTGCTGACGCATTAAAGATCAGACAGGAAGTATCCAGCTGCTGTCCTCACGTCTCCTGTTTTCTCAGAATATTCAGTCCAGAACCAGAACGGCACCAATCAGGAGGCAGAGACAGGCTGAACATACCACAAACATATACTAAGAGATCCTCATGCATGATGATGGCTTTATATTGATGGGGTCAGAGGTCACGCATACAGCAGGCGTTCAGGATGAAGCAGACTCATCTCTGAATGATGATGAGGCTCAGCCTGCAGCCCGAGCTCAGGATGGATGCGCAGTTTGAGGTTTGCTCATATTTTTGGATTTTATGGGTGCTTGATGGAAACTGGTCACCCTGTCGACACGCTGTGATCGTCAACTGCAGCCCTGAATATCGCACCGATTTCTGTAAGTCAGTGGAGTGTTATTGCAGCACAGCGCCATCCCTCCCTCAGCGCGACTGCTTCACCATCAAACACAGGAAACGTGCGCGAAGCAGCGAACTCCAAAAACCCGAGCGCGTCAGGCTGGCTGTTTTAATCGTATCACATCATCTGCGGCTTTGAACAAAGAGAGGGCGTGAGTGTGTGTGTGACGGTCGCTGTGCGTCACCTCTAACATGCGTGTTCGGCACAGTGTGTTTATCCGACAGGTGACGGAGCCTCAGCCATCTGCGGTGCGTTTGAGTGCGGTGGGAGCAGCCAGAGTGATTTTCAGGGTTTCATTTGCAGTAAATTCCATCCTGTCTCCGGCTGCGTGTGGCAGCAGGACTGCGCTCGGCAAATTTACCCCAAATTTGTCGTTTAGATTTCGATTTTCTCATGTTTGGGTGGAGATGTGGGGCTAATGTGGAGTGAGATGGAGATGGAGGGGACACTGGATTCTTCAGCTACACCGTGGCCACCGTCGGTGTGGTGACTGTTTCTGACTGCTGGGTCACTCTGTGGGATCCACCCTCTGGATGAACATCTGCTGTGTGCTGCAGTGTCAGTTTGTCACACTTCAGGCTGCTGTCGGCACTCATTTCACAGTGATGGTGAATCCAGATGTGCGACACTGATAAGCTTCTCAGCTGGTCATGATTACGAGGACCTCGCTGTTCTCTTGAAATCCATGCAAACACTCACTGAACACAGTTCAGCTCCCCAACACGCTTCTACAGTACTGCCTCTATATAAACACAGGGAACCAGAGGGGCCGTGAAGATTCTCAGTAAGAAATGATGGAAATGTGGCCTTCAGTGCAGCAGATATCTCACTCATGGTAAACAGGAAATGAAGCTGCTGTGTAACGGTTCCAGTTTGAGGGCAGGGGGTGTGAGCCTGGATCTGAGAGGATTTAATAAAGAGACTGATGGAGAGGCAGCATCTGAAAATATCGGAGCCGTTTTCCTTCTTCATTAATCTGTCATCTTACTCATCCTCCCGTCAGAGGCGGAGGGGGAGAACGAGAGAAGAGATGGAGTCCTGAGGGGAGGAAAGTGTGGAGCTCTGTCACATCCTGCAGGACAATAAATCTAATTTTGTGTCTTGACCTCAGAGGCTGTGAAACACTTCAAATGTGACTAATTGAAAAGCCCAATAATGTGTCGGCCCTGCGCTGCAGCGCTGACCTTTAACCCCTGCAGGCGGCCGCCGGGTTTCAAGCCGTGACAATCCTCCTAATGAGCTTGGCTCCACCAGTGCTCACTAATGACTGTAAACGGGTTTAAACCGTCAGCTCAGCGCCGAGTCCCTGCAGCGACAACTGAACATCGTGTAAAACCAGCTGAGAGGCTCAACCACAGCACGGCCGGCAGGTCAGAGGTCAGCTGTCACCAGGAGATTTAGTGAAGAGTTACCCCCATATACTCCAGCACGTTTCCAGCAGGTCAGTGATATAAGAAATCAGTATGTTATCACGGACACATTATACCATCATGGAAAAAGGGAACAGCAGTAAAAGCAGCAGTGGAGCGTCGAGCTGGGAGCTCTGAAACAGGAGCATTAGCAGCAGATCTGAGGTCTGTTGGGCTGTAAGGGCTGACAGAAATGGATGTGCGGATAAAGGACGACTGCAGCCATGGATTGATCCAGCTGTGAAGCTCTTACTGGCCTGAGTAAGGACACGCTCTGCAGAGCTGAAGGCTGTCGGTGTGGTTGATCCGTTTGGTAAACAGACACGTTTACTCCAACACGAGCGGGGGGGGGGGAACCCGCCGTTTGTCATCAGCCGGGATGTGAGTCCCCACGATGTCGGTGAAAATTCAGGTCGCATGTTTCTCGTGATTATCTTGGTGGCCTCGCAGGGCTGCCAGATGTGAGACGTACAACACGCTGTGAGAGAGGAGGAGCCGGGGCTGCAGTCTGAACCCTGCAGCTCCCTCAGCTCCTCTGCCTCAGTCTGCTTCCTGCTCCGACTGACAGGACAGTTTTCACTGCTTCCTCAGTCTTTATGAAGCACGTGTGATGGTGTAGGTTCACCTTTGCTCTCACTTTCCATCAGCTGACAGAACAGCTGATGGAAAGACATCTGATTGGATGAACTTCATCATGTTTTCATATCACGGCTGAGCATTTGTCATTTGTCAAGTTTGGGTTCAGAGGGAAGTCCTTTATTTACTGGATTTTAAACCAAGCATGACCTTTGACCCCTGCAGGTGGCCGCTGGGTTTCATGATGTTCCTGTTCTTGAAAAACTATTAATGGGTGAGTGTTGAAGGTCACATTCAGCACAATCAGAACCTCCTTTTAATGAAAATAAAGATGGCGGTGAGGCCGTAACCTGCAGCTTCTCTGTGACAGCGGCTGTGGTGTGTTCACTGCCCCTGGGGTAAAAGAGGGAATCCTGAAATGAAACCACACTGAGTGACATTCAGGCCACTGGGATTATTTTTGTTTTTGAGCCCCGACTGTGACGAGCTGACGGACGTGAGAGAAGGAATCACAGGCCACAGGCCAGAACATTCACCGGTCAGACGTGGCGAGAACGGCCAGAACACCACAACCGTTATCTCGACACAGCGGCGGGCACCGAGGCTCCGCCCCGCTCTTCAGCAGGTACTCATGTAATCGTCTCAAAGAGGAGAATGCTAAGCTACGGAAACGACACACAAAAATCTGACAGCTGACCCCGCACCTCTGTGCACCTGTCGCCACAGCCATGAAGGAGGCGGAGCTTCGTGTTTGAAGCCAAAGTCAAAACTGATCTGAGAACAGTGTTCACACTCCTGCCTCCATCCAACCTGAGCCTGCACACCTGGCGAGGGAGCTGGGAGGCAGGAGCTGCTGGGACCATCTGAACTGCATGTGGGCAGAGTGCCAGTGAACGCCTCCCTAAAATAAGGCGCTGTGGATAAATGAGCGGTGTGGAGCGCGCAGTGAGGCAGGCTCTGCAGGTCCTCAGATCTGATGGCCTCCCTGCAGCCAGCATCCTCGGGCTGAGTGTGACAGCACATTAGCATCACAGTCAGTGATGTAGGAGAGAGATGTGAGGCAGCGAGAGGAGACAGACTTAAATATGGAGATAAAGATGGTTTTATCCCCCTCCTCTCCTTCCTCTTCTTTCAAAGCTTTAAAGGAAGATAAAAGAAAGCCTCAGCGTGGTAAAAGCCGAGGAGCCCAAGGTCGAGGAAATCAGCCGACCACTGGCAGCAATCACCGAGAGAAAAGAATACAAGATTCATAAAACCCAGATAGCTCATAACCACACTTTCTGTATGCAAGAGGGGAAAGAAAGCAGGTCAGTTTATTCCCCTGTGTGCCATTTTTTCCTTTTACTGCTCTCTTTTCTCTTCAATCAGCTGCACAGCAGATTTATGTTGAGCCAGAGTAAAAGTGCAGCCTTGAAACAGCCGAGATGTTCGTCTGAATAAGAGCATAAAGCACAGCAGAAGAAGAGGAGGGACGTCCATAAAGCAGCGAGCTTATCATCAGCTGCCGGTGCTGTAAAACACTCTGGTTACGATCTGCCGAGGAGACGCTAAATCAGCCTTTTACAGACAGAACGCCAACGACGAGCTGTCAGAGCAGCCGAGAGGGGAAAATGAAACTCCTGTTTATTCCCGGTGATCAAAGAAAGGACGGGTCTACAAAAGAAACAACAGCTCTAATGTTAGGATCAGGCCACTGATTCAGTTTATTATTAGAGCACAGGTTAGAGTGCAGACAGCACTGATGCACATTTACAGCTGCTACAGCAGGGCTGCAGAAGAAATACGACACTGCAGCAGAAAAAGCTGTACCAGTGACAGAGACTAAAGTACTAATGTGCACAGAGTCATGAGGATAAAGCTGTAGTTATTAAAAAGCACCCAGTCTGATGGGGACGAGGACGGCCTGAACTCAGATCTACTCTGAACAATCTGACTGGAGCATCCTTTCCTTCGCTTCATGGTTTCCTCAGATCGCCTCTCAAAGTGTCACAAGTCTTTATTTATAGAACTTATTTATAGAACTTTATTTATAGAACTTGTTTCACTTCGGTTCTTGCTGCTGGGACTGCTTTTCCGTCCACTGCAGCTGATGAAGCAACACCGTAGCTGACCCTGTCCTTCCCTTTGTGACCACACACCTCGGATCAGACTGCTTCCTTTACAGTACGGTGAGTCCACTGCACTCAGATGGCCTCCACAGGCACAGATCTCAGCCCAGCAGAGCTCCTTTGGGATGTCGTGGGAGCGGGACATTCACATCATGGATGCAGCCGACACATCTGCAGCAGCTGTGATGCTGTCACGTCAACATGGAGCAACGTCTCTGAGGAGCATTCGCAGCAGCCTAGATGAAGCTGAGCCACGAAGAACGGAAGCAGCTCTGAAGCAAACAGGCTCCAACCTGAGAATAGCAAGGTGTGCCTAATATTGTGTCAGGCGAGTGTGCCGGCACGTTTTCATTTATATCATCGAAGAGTTTCTCTGCTGCGCTTCACTGTGTTCTAGTCTGTATCGTGTCGATGATGCAAAACCAACAAAGACGTTTACATGTTTCTTTGCCACCCCCCTCCTCCTCCTCCTCCTCCTCCTCCTCCTCCTCCTCCTCCTCCTCCTCCTCCTTCATCTCATGATGATCAGCAGAGCTCCAGTCTCTGATGCTCCTGCTAATCCTCCCTAACAGCTGCAGTGAAACTAAACAGACACTCAGTTTGGACAGGAATACCACACATGTGTACTGTATGTGTGTACTGTATGTGTGTACTGTATGTGTGTACTGTATGTTATACAGTTGCAGTTTGGAGGCAGTGAGTTTTATTTACGCAAAAGTAAAATTGAATATTTATGATAAAAAGGAAACTGATGATAATTGTGTGCATGTTTGTGTGTGTGTGGTCTGTTTAATTAACTTTGTCACCCCCAAGGATTTCTACACACACACACACACACACACACACACACACACACACAGCATTTTTCTGTATGGTGTTAATCGTTCTCCTCGCACTTTAAATCGATTCATTTATCTTTTTCCCGAGGACTTTAGGCTGAAACTCTTCCCAATCAGCAGCAGCTCCACCAATCAGCTGAAAAATGGAGCCATTTAAGAGCCATTTCAGAGCACCTCCTGCTGTAATTGTGTTTGCAGTGAGTAGCAGAGATCTCAGCCGAGATGTTGAGTGAGCATCAGACTGGGAGGATTTTTCCGAGTTCAGAACAATCAGAGAGGTGGACGGCTCACAGGTTTGACTCTTCCGATCAAAAACACATCAGGAGGAAATCATTTCATTTCTAACCAAACATCCAGAAGAAGACCAGCTTCATGACTACAGTCACAACAAGACAGCAAGCTCCTTCCACCTAGGAAACATCAGCGGTTGCTGCCGTTATTGACAGCTGGAATGCTTTCACTCTGCAGGCAGATGCACAGGTCAGCTGGTGGGGCAACCTGTCTCCAAACAATCACCGTCAGACTTTGCAAATAATTGCTGTCAGATTTATAAACAGACAACATGTTGCTATCAGTCTGAGTCAGTCTGCACCGATGGGGACAACTTATCTGCAGTGTGTCTCTTTGCCAGATGAGACTCAATGCAACTGGTTTCCAGCTGGTTTTTTACCTGGTTGCTAACTGGTTATATTCCTGTGTCAAAGCAAAGTTGCTGAGCACCTGCGTTTGAGGTTAAATCTCCGTCCTGCAGCAACTACGTCACTATTTGTGGCGGTGTCTGATGTTCAAAGATTCACCAATCGAGTGATGGGCCTGATGATCTCCAAGACTTCCAGGCTAATTTCACCACCTTTACCTCCATCTTGGTCATTAGACTGCATTCATCCCTTATGCTCCTGCTTAAATGAGCTTCACTTTGTCAGCTGGGCTTTTAACAAACGCTTAACAAAGAGCATCTTCTCCTTGATGCAGACCTTCTCGATCACATTCACAGTTCTTTGAAGCACCCTGTGGTTACCTGCAGGGGCTGCAGACGGACTCAGTGCTGAGGACAGATTCCTGATCTGAGGTCGCTTCTGGAGGAGGCTGAGCCAGAAAACATCAGAGATGCCTTTTTAGTTCCGCTTCTACTGTTGTTTCTGGACTTTTACTGGCTGACTGGAATCCTTAACCCTCTGAGGTCGAACCCTGACCTGAACCTCAGCCAGTCAGAAGACCTCCTTTAAGCTTTCATTACATTCTTCTCCTGAGTCTTAATTTAAAATAATAATTCTGAAACACGTGAAATGGTTTTCAAACACGGTCAGCTTGGCCTTTCTCCCAAACTCAGGGACAGCTCTGGGTCGGGTCGGCATCTCCGACGATCCGGAACTCCGAGGGTTAAAGTCCGGCCTCTGAACCAATGAAAATGAAACACTTTGGTAAATTAGTACTAAACGAATGTTTCCTACATCTGAGATGATGAGCTCCGAAGTCGAGTGGGCCTCTCCACAGCTTTGTAACATCATTGGCGCGACTCGACTGAGCCGCACTTTGATCTATTTTTCAGCAGCCAGAGTCCCTCCATGATGCCGTGTTCTGCTAATGTGCAGCAAATGTCTTTTGAAAGGCGTGTAAAGCTGCCAGCACGATGTTTTTATTCCCCCTTCTAATGGGAGCATATTAAAAGAAAGCATCTGATGGGGTTTAGGTCTGCGCAGGGAAGATGGCGGTCTTCATGTTCGCAGACTGGAAAAGCTGACCTAAAGCAGGAGAGCGGTGTGAACCAAAGCCAGCAACTTTCCTGGATCTTGACCAAAATCAGCCTCTGCGTTTACGCACACACGTCTGACTACGGTGGGCAGGAGAAGGCGGCGCCCGATGTCAGCGTCTGCAGAGCTGCAGAGCGTTTCCCTCCGCCCAGTATGAAACACAGAGCACGTTTGTGGTGTGGTGCACTCATACATGGAGGCCTTTAACCCGGGTGTGCAGCGTGACGTGTGCCTGTGGCTCTGACGTGCTGAATAATTCAATCAGCACTGCGGATTACATTACCACAGAACTGTGAATAAAGAATTAGCTGGCACGGCCTCGGCGCTCTTTAATCAGATAATGGCACGGCCTTCTGGGAGATGTGGTTTCTCTGCGTGCCAGTTTGTAGTGACGATGCGACTCTCAGATCGGCACCGGGGGGCTGTTATTAAACTGATCCAGCGTCAGCGCCGTGGCTTGGTGGATAAGAAGAATTATTATCTGATGCTGCTGACGCTGCACGTCTTTACCCTCCAGAAGTCTTTACTTTCATCACGAACGGCCCCAAAGATTCCACTGCCAGCCGATCGCAGCCCTCCTCGCTCTCAGGAAGAGCTGATGGAGGATCTTCACAGGTGAATATTCTTAATTAGCTGCCAGGAGACTGCAGTTTGAAAGCTTCTATGGGAATGCTGTTTGTCACAATGCTCTTAAGCACTCCAGCTTCAGCCTTATCATGGTTGAGAAACAGCACACAAACTGATGTAAAAGCTGAAACCACACAAGCACCATCTGAGCTCCTGGAAACAGGACACTGGTGGTTACAGTGATAAGACTCCTCCCACAGGAACCACAAAATGGGCCCTCTTTGGTGCCACAGTCACCTGTGAACAGCTAAAGGCCCGTCAGGGACGACACTGTAACCCAACATCATGTTTCATATGTGGCAAAAACATGTGAAGCATCTTCAGCTGAAACTGTAAGCTCAAGTCTGGGGAGTTCTTCCTTCCCACTGTCGCCAAGTGCTGCTCATAGGCGGTCGTCTTATTGGTGGGTTTTCTCTGTATTACTGTAGGGTCTTTGCCTTATAGTATAAAGCACCTTTGTGATTTGGTGCTGTATAGATAAAATTGACTTGAAATGAGCAGATATACCTGCACACTGCTGTTTCACTCCTGATGGCAGAGACATGATGATATCTCAGCAGAAGCTGCGATCTCTGTGGAGGACCAACTGCTGGATGCCCACTTCACATTAAACCAGTTTGTCTTCCAGTTCCAGTAAACACGAGTCAACCAGGGGAACAAATCACAGATCCTGATGCTTCCCTCACTGTGAAGGTAATCTGCAGTAACTCATCATTCATACTGCGGCTGTAATGAACTCTGAAGTCTCCAGACGTTCAGGAGCTTCCAAAGGCAGGAGCTGCTCTAATATGTTGGTTTTTATCTCTGTTTGTCTCTCAGGGCTTTACAGTGTTACATATTTCACACATGCCTGAGTACAGTGTTAGTTTTACACTAAGCTGGGACCTTGTGTGCATTTCAGAGAGAATAAAAGAAGAGTGGAGGGAGCATGAAGGACAGGAGCCACAGCGCCTAATAAAAATGCACAGATTCTTTTTGATGGCAGTCACTGTTCCCAGCATGGTTCAGATGACTTCTCCATGACTTCGCTCCGGGTAAAAACTTGTTCTGCGAGGTGACGACCTGCCTGCACAACTGATGAAGAACACAAAAGTACAAAACAAGCACATCAACAGCCTGATGCACATTACAAAGCAGAAGGTGAGGATAATTCAGATAATTCAGTAAAGCGCCTCATAACCGTGCCCTGAAACATCACAGTGTTTGCAGACTGAGTGGAGGAGCCAGAGTCTTCAGTACAGTTCAAATCATGCACGGGGTTTTCTTTTTTAGAGTTTATCAGGGTGGACTCAAACCCCGGCCTCTGCTGGACCAGCACCCTGTTACTTTGACCTGGGATGTTCCTCAAGCTGACATCCTGCCTTCATCTTCATCATCTGCTCTATGCAGCTTCTGTACACGTGAGTGTACATCTGAGTAGATCTGCTGTTCCTTCCAGGGACATGGAGCAGAGAGCCACATCTGCAGCACATCTGGTGGAATCACAATCCCTGCCTTTAGAGGGCACCAATGAGGATCACGGTGCTTTCTCTGGACAACTTTCCAGGACGGTGGGGTTCATGCACCAAACCTACTAGGTTAGGTTCCTAAAAAGATGCTGATGTGGGTTAAAGCCTTTTACTGTGTTAGGAACATGCTGGAGACGCTCCTGGTCGGATGGTTGGAAGTGAACTTCTCCGACTGGACTGCGGATGCTGCAGCTCAGGAGGCAGAGAGGCTCAGAGAGACTCGTGGTTCAGTTTCTACTGGTAATTTCACTGTTTTATTAAAGCGCTGAGCAGCTTTTTTCTTTGGTGAAAGAAGAGAAAATGATGCCTCTGTATATATTTTAATTAAATGTCCTCCTTCCATCCTTTTCTGGACGCCTGTGCTTCAAAGAATCTTTGATGTTATGAGATGTGTCCAGCCCTTCAGTCTCACTGACTGAAGGAGATTTGAATTTACCCACAACGATACGAGCCGGGCGCCACACGCAGCAGGAACAGGCTTCAGACACACAGCCAGGAAATATCAGAGCCTGGTGATGTTTCAGAGGGAGTCAGGAGTCATTTATTAAAACACTTTCCTTTAAACTGCTGGTTTAAGTCTGATGGTGTGAAAGCAGCAACACGTTAGTGTGATGATCTCCGGCATTAATGCAGAGTTAAAGTTTGAATGAGGAGCAGCCTGATTCAAACAAACTGGACCCAGTTTGGATGCGAATATATATCTGTATCTTATTTTTCTTAACAAAGGGAGAAACTTATCTTACGTTTTAGTTGTGCAGTAAATTTGTGAAGAATGCGAGGTGGCTTTAAATCATCTTCCGGTTATTAATTTGAGTCTGTGTCAGGTTTGAACCGTGAGCCTCCCCTCGGTGTCCTCATTAGCTCGTGAATCAGAAGCTGTGATCTGTGAGTCGATTTCATCCTCGGCGCATCCTGACGAACTCTTCCTCTCTGAACCCGCCTCTGACCCCTGTCAGAAATTAGCCTGCAATCAAGTAGAAGAAGAGGAGGCAGAGATGCAGAGACGATGAAGCTTTCAGCTGCACCAGATTAACGTCTCCGCGCTCCGCTCTGCTATTTATCAGGACTTAAGTCAGCCAATGACAGCGCGCCGCCTCATCACAGAGCTATTAGAGAGCGAGGAGATTAGCTGTGATGTGCTGAGAGGTCTCTGTTAATGTGACAGCTCACTATCACAGCATCTCACATTCACTGAGGGCTTTCTGCATGTGCATTTCTGCAGAGGCTCGACGGAGCCACTGACCAGTGATAACTGGATTATTTGCAGCCTGACGACCAATCAGAGCTGCCTTTTTTGCACGAAACCTTCAGAAATAATAAGAATAGCACACAAAGAACACAACAGCTCAAGTTTAGAGTGCAGCACAATGACAAACAGCTGGAGGATTTGCTATAAAACTGACACACTTGAGCTTACAGATCTGTCTCAGATACAGCCTAAATATTACTTTAAAACCATCATCATAACCACTTTTGGGTGGAGTCTGCATATTGAGTGTTGTTGAGGTGGAGGTAGGCGGTGTGCGCTGGGCCTTCTCTACATTACCTGCATTGACCCACCTGCCCAGGTAAAGAAGCGCTGATCAAAAATCATGATTCAGACTAATAAATCATTAATGAATAATGAAATATCCAAAGGCCACGAGTGACAGAATATAATGTTCTTCTTCCCTTCAGTCCCACACACAACAGCCCCCCCGACCCTGGATCGGCTGGAGGTTTCTTCCTGTTCAAAGGGAGTTCTTCCTTCCAGCTGTCACCAAGTGCTGGTCTGATTGTTGGGTTTTCTCTCTGATGGTGCAGGTTCTGTACCTTACAGCACAAAGCAGCTGTTGCTTATAAATTCCAAAGTAATCATTAATTAAATGGAGTAAATGAGATATTGTATAAAATTATATAGTTACATTCAGCTCATTTTACCAGCTGTTTTTTTCCTGATCAGTGAGTCGGACCTCACACTGTCGAACGGTGTGTCAGACGCGCAAAGGGGGTGTTTTGGTAAATGGACAGGTATGGACAGGTAAGAACAGATATGGACAGGTAAGAACAGGTAAGGCCAGATATGGACAGGTAAGAACAGGTAAGGACAAGTATTGGCAGGTATGGACCGGTAAGGGCAAGTATGGACAGGTAAGAACAAATATGGACAGGTAAGGACAAATATGGACAAGTATTGACAGGTAAGGCCAAGTATTGGCAGATATGGACAAGTATTGGCAGGTATGGCCAGGTAAGGACAAGTATGGCCAGGTAAGGACAAATATGGACAGGTAAGAACAGGTATGGACAGTTAAGGACAGATATGGACAGGTAAGAACAGGTAAGGACAAATATGGACAGGTAAGTATCAGTGTTAATTTTGACAGCAAATTTTGATTTAGTTTTAGTTATAATTTAGTCATCTGAATAGTTTTAGTCTCGTTTAGTCGACTAACTAGCGTAAGAATATAGTCGACTAAATCTACAGTAGATTCAGTCGACTAAAATATAAAGGGTGTAAAACGTGAATGCTTTTTCTTCACTTCCCTTGAATTAGTCATTATACACACTTACACGAAATTAAACATTTATTAAAATTATTATTTTATTATTATATTATTAATGCTTGAAAGACCAATACACACAAACATATTGAACAAACAACATACTTTTTTACCTGATCTTGTTTATTGAGCATAACAATAAAATATTGATGAGTAGGCCTGCTCTGCCTGAAAAATACTGCATTTTTCATAACAAATTGCATATTACGTTCTTTATAAAACGGAGTACCATAAAAGCAGCTGTGCCATTAGTGCAAAAATAAACACCAAACGTGACAAAACACCTAATGTATTGATAATTAAGTATTCACAGGTTATTTTAACAGCTGAAATTCTCAAAAAACATTCTAAAAGAAAATGCACAAGCTAGAATGCCATCAGGCATGCTCTCCCTGAATTTAGTATAACTCTAACATTAAAATAAAAAATTGCTGAGTTACCCGAAAAATTACCCGAGATAATAAAACGTGGTTTATGCATCGTTTTGTTTGTCACGACGTTAAAGGAGAAATATGTCCATACATCGGCTCTTCTCTTTCTCCCTGCTGACATTGTTTACATAGCTTATTGTATCAGAAGTAACAGGCTAGTGCGGCCTTCCCAGGTGTAGATCAAATTTGTGCAACTGTGCGTTTGATGGGATGTTTTCCTAACTTGTCCCGCCCTGTCACAAAATTAAATCAGTTCTGATTGGATGTTTTCCCCACCAAGCATTTTCTTCTCGTTTTCATTCGTTGACGAAACTGTCAATTAATTTCGTCATAGTTTTTATCCTTTTAGGTAGTTTTTATTTAGTTATCGTCTCGTTTTTGTCATGAAAAAAAGGGTTATTGATGGAAATAGTTCGTCAACAAAATGAACACTGGTAAGGTCAGGTATGGACAGTTTTGTACCTGTCTCCACCCAGGTAAATCAAAGACAAACTCCAGAGTGAGTGAAGCAGGGCACGGACCGCGGTCTTTAAATAACGCTTTATATCGGATTCCACTTCATAATCAAATCCAAACGGTGCTCATAGATGAACTGAACAGTTTCTATCAGCATGCCCTGCTGTGATGAGTTCTTGCTGAGAAAGAACCACCAACTATTAATCCCTGATGTCAAACTACCATTCACCACATTCATGATGGTTATCATACAGGTGCTATAATAATAAAGCTTGAAGGAGAACACACTGCCAGAGATGCAAACAGAAGACAAAGAGTGGAAAACTGACCTCAGCGCCCACAGAGGTTCAAACATGTGCCATTTGCAGTCATGTGTGTTTTCGGTCTATGCAGGAGAGCAGAGAGGGGATCTTTACAGGTCTGTGCAAAGAGGCCCATTGTCTGCAAATCTGTTAGTGCTTTCAGCTTTCAGCACTCTCAGAGTGAAGTCCTGGCAGCAACAGGCAGCTGTGTTTAGAGGAGAAGCTGTGAAAAGCCTCAAACAGCTCTCAGACACACAGATGAGACCAACCACAACCTGCCTTTAAAGAGAGGACGTACTGCAGCCGGACTCATCGGCTGTTACTCCTGCATGTGTGAGGCGGCGGGCCTGTGCAGGTTTCAGAGGCCAAAGACAGAACAGGACAGACGAGCACGCAGAGGCAGGAAGGAAGTGATGGGTTAGGGATGCAAAGGCACAATAAGAGGAGTTTCATTAAAGCAGTGGAACAAGCTGCAGTAAAAAAAAAAAAAGACCTGATGGGACTCATCTGTCTCCGGTAAACTGATGAACTAATGAGAGCAGAGACTTGGCGCTCACAGCGGAGGAGCCGCAGACGGTTAGCGTGATAAATAGTTCAGGAGCTGCTTCGCTAAATGAACCGACAGGGGACGACCAGGTCATGTGCCTCCTGCAGGTTAAAGCTGACAAATGGAGGAGGCGGTAAGGAAGGGCATGGAGCTGACTGGTTTCCATGGAGACCACGATGCCAACTCCATCCGTGGTTGTGTGAAAAACAGTTTTACGCTTTGAGAGCGACGCCCGAGTGAACAAAGCGACTTCAATCTGCAGCTGCTGGAGAGCCAAACATCACCAATGCTTGAACCAGAGGATCCGGACGCCTGCTGCAGGATCGCAGCTTTCACAAAGGATCGTCCAACAGAGGTCCCACACAAACCCACAGTTCACAGAATCCCACCGAGAACACTTTCCGTGGAACGAGCCAATCATGTGGTCCCTAACAGGCAGTCGAGCTGTTCCACGAGAGGCTGAGGACGGTCTGAACAGATTTATCTGCTCACAGCAAACATGGAGAGAAGTGCACTTATACCTTCATCATCATCATCATCATGGCTGGCCATCTCACTTTTTGTACACCGGTTTCTCTTGAAACTACCCACCTGTGTAAATAAAGGATTTAATCAGTATAATTATCATTATTCATTTCAGCTCGTCATCATCTCACCTCACTGTGTCCACGATCCTCAGGAACAGATACGTGCTTTTGGTATCGGGAGCTTTCCGTGTAACGGGCAAAAAGGGAATTCATCCAAATGTGAACCATCAGCTATCATTTGACTGTCATTCTGCTTTTCCATTTCAATTCATGTCCCCATCAGATGAGCAGGTTTGTTCCCAGATTCCTGTATCCATAACATGAATTAGGAGCAGAGGTGGAGGTTCGTGTCGGAGCTGCAGGGGATGCACAGACTCTGAGTCCAGGCTTTGGTCTTTAGGTTCAGTGGAAATCCTTCTGCATGAAAGCAGAGTGAACAGAACCAGAAGCTGCAGAGAAAATCAGGTGGCTTTAAGGCCTTGGCCAGGAAATATCTGCTGGTTTTGGTTGTGTCTGTGAACACAGAAACACATCGCAGCACAAACACTGCACAGACTCACAAAGGAAGAATAAATAAGGAGCACAGACAGCCTCAAACTCCTGAGCGTGCAGCTTTACGTGTGCTGATGTGCGAGAGTTTCCCCCATGTAGCATCAGCCTGCAGTACAGCAGCAGGATCAGTCTCAGCTTTGTCCACATGAAGAAAGCTTCAACAGCATCCGCCCACCGCAGCTGTGACCGGCCACCGCCACCACCCGACAGCGTGGCCGAAACAATACGAGGCGAGGAGACGCTGGTTCACTCCACGGAGGGAGGGGTCACCAGCAGGTCATCGAGGAAAATCTACAAATCAGCAAAGTCGCAGAGAGAACAGCACGCAGCAGCCGGTGAACTGAATCTGGCAGCACAAGCAGAATTCATCCAAATGTTCTGCTACAGAAATGCATTCAGAAAGCATTTTATTTTTATGCCTGGAATATGAGAGGGCCCTGGAAATGCAGTTTATTGGTTTGTGTACCTGGACCGGCTGCCTTAAATGTGTTTGAGCTGCAGCTTCAATCACCTCAGCGTCAGCGACTTTTATGGCGCTTAGTTCACACTGTGGAAGTCAGACCCTCAGTACTTACTCAATACTCTGGACTAATGATGAACCAAAAAATATGAGAATTCTCCCAAATGTCTGACAGACACAGAGCTCAGCGCTGGTTATTTGAACCTCAGCTTGCAGCCGATATCGACTAAATCTGGAGATGATTTTTCAGAGAATAGATTCGGGGGGAGGGTCTCAGCACCTGTACATGCTCCACCATCACAGATTCACACTGCACGAATCCAGCAGTGATGCACACAGCTGCACACCTCTGCAGTGACAGTCACTGAGCAGAGCCGTGATAATAATGATGAGGATCAGAGTGACGGCGAGCATCTGAAAACACACCACGTGCATGAAGTGTTACACTCTCGGCCACCCGGGGATTCAAAGCTGAGCCCTCTGCTTCCCCTGAGGGGGCGACCGCTCCACCGGGAAATACAGTCATCCAAACACTGCCTCACGTGTGGAGGGAATGACATAAGCTGGCCTAGTTCACTCAACATGCCAGCGAGAAAATTCAGGAAGAAGAAATGACATAATTCAGCCAGATTCTGTGTTTTAGGCTCATTTTAAACCTGTGCACTCAGTAATAATTCCAGCCAGACTGCCTGCAGACTCAGCTCTGCACCAACCAGGAGCCCGAAGCAGGTGATGCTCACGATTCAAACACACATTTAAATGTTTGCTGATTTTCGGCTGTGAATCCAGCAGAAGCTGCAGAATCAGCTCTTCATTACGCAGTTTGGAGTCACTTACACTTCCTGTTTGAACTACACCGACAGGTACGGCCGCAGGAAGTGCAGAACAGGTGAAAAGTGAGTCTGCAGAGACAGACCAGCTGATCGTAATGCTAACGGCATGTTTACAATAAATCATCGTCTTCATCGCAGAAGATGAAGAACGGAGGTCAGAGGAACGAGGAGAGCATGCTCGCCGCTCAGTGACGGTTAAACGCTGCAGGCTGTGCCCGTGGCGCAAAAAGTGGGTATGCACTATATGCAGTGCGGCGGGGGGGCTCGATCGCGACTGATCTGATGACAGGTAGCTAAAGATGGAGAGACGAAGAAGAAAGCTCTCCGGGCCCCAAAACATTAAACGGAAGAGGGAGAAGGATAAAAATGATGTTGGCATTTTTATAAAAAAAAAAGCTTTTTAAAGTGGTTTAAAGACAGTCGGTAAGTTATGTTATAGATCTCAAAACGAAAAATATAGATAAATGAGTAAAAAGCCTGAGTAGGGTCTCCCTAAACGTCTGCTGGAACTCGGGGATCGGGAAGAACGGAGCTCGTTTTGTTCCGTAACAGAACAAAGGAGGCAGAGAGTGCAGCATCAGCTGCTCCGCACTCATTAAACTGTCAGAACAACGACGCGCACAAACCGCTGGAGGAGAAAATCACAGCGAGACGTCTGTCGCTTTCTGCTCTCAGCAAATACAACTTTCCCTCCGAGTGCTCTGCATGCTGCACTGCAAACGACACAGGACGCGTAAAAGCACTTTAGTTACACTTAGCGCGATACGTGCAGATGGAAACGTGCTGCAGTCGCAGTCTTTGAAGACCGGGCCCCCCCGGGAGGATGAACCGTTCCCAGAAAATACACAGAAGCACTCTGCAGTGTTTGGACCGCTGCAGGAGGGATCATTTCCACTAAACTATGGACAGATTGGAGCTTTAGGGTCACTGACAGCAAACGCACAGGTGTTTCTAACAAATAGCCAGAGCCGGGGGGAACGTGTGCTTCCACATAATGCACCGACCCACGCTGCTGAGCTGGCATGTGGATTAGTGAGGAAACAAAATGTTTCCATCAGGTACACAAGTGCGCATGTAGTTTGGAGTGTTTCCAGTAAATACGCAGAGCCAATGTATCACTGGGAAAACCGATAAATAATTTTTTTTTTTAAAACTAAACAAGAACATAGACGAGGCCTTGGGTGGTGGTTTCTGAAGTGTTTCAGCAAATACACAGGACCAGTAGGTAGGTACTGTAGCATTGTAGGCCTGGGGGAGTGAGATGTTTGCAGTAAATATACTGGACCTTGTGTGGTCTCAGCCTGAAGCAAAGAGAGCTTTCAGGGAAGGTTTGTGAGAGCCGACGTCACCGGACAAGAAGCTGATCTTTAATTTTAGCTGCGAGTAAAAACAGAAAGTGTTGCTCTGCAGAAAAACAAATCTATGGCCAGGACAAAGAAATGCACGCAGCAGGCAGAGGGCCTCCATCCAGAAAGGGTTGGGCGGTGAATCAGGAAGGATGGAGTAAAACAAACGAAGATGACGCAAACACACTGAGAACAGGAAACGACATGAAACAGGAAGTTCAGGAGTGAAACTGATTCATTCTGACAGCTGGTTCGTTGTTCAGAGGATTCAAATTCCGCATCTTGTTGCTTGGTCATCACTGAATCAGGGCTAACCAGCGGGGCTCGTACGGGAATCGGACCTGTGTTGCAGAGCGACCACTGTCAGGAGGCACGCTGATTTTCCACATCAGTGGTGCAAATTTCCTACAAATGCGTGAAGAGGGGCCGCGAGAGCAGGGGCGGCTGCTGTTGATTTCAGCGCTCTGCTGATGGATTATTTATGGCGGCTTTGAGCGCAGTCGGCGCTGACTGACTCAGAGCTGAAATGTGAATACATAATGCTCCTGATTTTGGGAGGAGCGGCGCTGTTTTATGAGCTCGGAGCTCCCGAGCAGCTTTTGTTTTGCAGAGAGAAAAAGCCCGCAGGCGAACAAGGATCGCTGACGGGACTCCGGAGGCCCGGGGTCACAAGCAGCACTCTGAAAACACCGTGAACAGGTAGCACCGAGCTCAGGTGATCAGGTGAGTGAAGCATGGTTCCCCTCACCCCTGGGTGGGTGGGTGGGGAGTCTGACATGAGCATTAAGCTGAGGAGGAGGCTTGCCTCAGCAGGAGCACCGAACAGATTTGAATGTTTCAGCTTCACTGTGGGGTTTTTATGAGGAGCAGATGGAAACAAAGAGACTCCTGAAGGGAGCTCCATTAACATGTGTCTGTAGAGTTTGGCTCAAATTCTGCTTGTGCTTTATTAAAGCGCCTCGAGATGACTCACGGTACGAATTGGTGCTGTATAAATAAAGCTGAGCTGAACAGGATATTTCAGGATTACTTCTGTAAGTGCCAGCAGACAAACCCCAAAGTCTGAGACGCAACTGATTTACAGCGATGTCAGTAAAGTGCTACTCAGTAACGTGTTACTCTAATCTGACCACTTTTTCACTAACGAGTAATCTAACGCGTCACTGTTCCAATAATCAGATTAAAGTAACTTGTCCAAGTCACTGTGCCTTATTTTTGTCATTTTCCTTCATAAAAATAAATATTTTGGCTTGTGATGGTCTGCCATAAAGTGATCCCGATGTTTCTGTGAGCTTTTATGTGTAATGTCTTTGCTTATGTTGGTAAACAGA
The DNA here is from genome assembly GCA_024447675.2 of Pterophyllum scalare. NCBI lineage: Eukaryota > Metazoa > Chordata > Actinopteri > Cichliformes > Cichlidae > Pterophyllum > Pterophyllum scalare. The sequence goes on along the minus strand of JAMQGT020001035.1, from coordinate 31,744 downwards.
GTGCAGTCAGCATGATTTATGAAGGGCTTATATATAACATGAAGAAATAACCTGTTTTTCTTTAGGAGTCTGTGTTATTGTACCTACATTATAATCAATCCAGTGTTTTTAAAATTTCTTTATAGATCTGTGATGTTATATTTGTTGTGATCTCTGCTTAAATACAGGCGCTCACTTTTTGGCAAATACCTGCAGCTGTTGAATGTAACTAATAAAGTAACTTGTAATCTAAAGGACACATCATGTCTTTTAAAGCCTTCCTTTTCATATATAAATCATTCCCTTGTGGTCTGTATAAAGTAGAGCTGCAGCGCTTCGGTCTGAGCTCCTCGTTATTGCAGCTCCACAGACCCCTCGTTTACCCCTGATCTGAGGCGTCTCAGAGCAGCTCGTTTTGGTGCGGTCTCTTTAAATGTGAATGAGACATTTCACGCCCCCCCCCCCGGTCGCAGAGCCTTCCACTTCAGCCCGTTCATCCATTTTTGTAGTTTGATAGCAGCGATACGATTATCTACTGGCAGAGAAACATGCACTTCGAAGAGGCTCTGATGTCGGGGGGGGGGGGCGATGTAAGGAATGGTGTGGGTTAATACACCCAACAACCGAACATTTGGACTTGTCTACTTGCAACTTCGGCATAACTGAACTTGGACTACAAAATCACTGCGAGAAAAAAATGGTGGATTCACGAAATCGGTAAGCTGGAAGTCCATGACCTTGTTTATCAGTTCCACAGCAAATACTGTGACGTAAGAGGAAAGAAAAGGTAACAGGGAACAGAGAAAACTGAACAGACTGAAAAATATGACCCAGAAAGAATATAAAGATATCTACGCAGCACCGGGACAGAATGCATTTAAATTTGCTTCACTGCTACACACTGAAGTACACAACAACATGTGTTTAAGGGCTAACAAAGTGGATTTTACATGATATGTCTCCTTGAAGTAATCAGTAAAGTATCAGATTACTTTTTCAGGGTAACTATGCCATCACTGAGGAACCACACAAATCAGGAAACTCTCGACATGATAACTGGTCACATGTTTCTATTTTAATCAAGTTTTACTCTTGAGTGATTCAAACAAAATAAACCCACAAACCTTCGTCTACAACATCTTTATGCGACACTGAAACTTCACGAGAGTTTCCCTCGAACATCTTCAGGAACTCTACAGCTCCAGAAGCTCTTACCCTCCCCAGGTGCTTCCTAACCCTCTTCAAGGCCCCCTTCAATGGGCTCACTGAACCCTCAAACCTTTAAAGAGACCAGTGAGGCGTCCTAACTAAGACCATTTGAATGTTTTAAAGATCTCCACAGCCTCTGAAAATACCCCAATCATTTCAGGAAGATCCTGTAAACTCTTTTATGGTGACCACACCAGACATGAGGTAAAGTTTTGCCTTCACTGGACTGTTTGTGGACCAGTGCACAACCCCTAACTGCTCACACCCAACAGCCGTCACAGTACCACTGATAGCTGGGATCTGGTAGCAGGAACGTATTTCCAGTGCTGAACAGGAAGTCCAGCTTTCTGACTCTTTTCCAGGGTTTGTCCTTTTGGTTCTGCGTCTATGAAAGCAAAGCTGAGTCCTGCGTGTCCAGACAATGAGCCGGTCCTCCGTATGAATCTGCATCTTTGGATGTTTGACACGATAACTGTGCTTCTACACTTCTATAACTGCCCAAAAAGCTCCTGAAACCCCTTTAAAATGTACTGAGTCCTGATCATGAACATGTTCAATCAAGGTCCAACAAATTCTCCAGCATCCACAGACCTCTATGGCACTGAAACCGCTGAAGCTGTTGATCCTGAAGGACCCCTCAGTCCAATCGGATTTTAACTGCATAGGAAGCTCACTCTGGTCATTCTGCAGGTTAATTAAACTAATTATGCTCAGATTTGATTAATTCAAAAGGGGAAAAAGGAAAAAACTGTAGAAAATTAAAAAAGCGACAACAAAGCAGCAGGTAAGTGATTAACATGGTTACAAAGGAGGGAGAGGAAGCTGGGGCCAGCAGGAAAACAGTGCTCTGTCAACATCCCCACATCAGACATCCATTCATTATCACATTATTCAAGATAAACCTCTATAATTCATAAAGACATGGAGCTGTCTACAAAAACCCTTCATCTACACCCATTCAGCATCTGCCTGAGCACAAAACAGTCACCACTGAAACGTCACTGTGACCTCTAAAATGGAGGCACGGCGGCGACGGCCTGCAGGGACAAGCTGAAGATGGCGCACAAAAGGATGAAAATGCTTCTGTGTGAAGCCGCCCGCTGCAGGACAGGTTTTGGTCAGCATTTGGAAAACGGCCCAGATTTAATGTGGAAACAGCAAAATACTCGAAGGTGTTTTCCACTTCCTCACAGCACAATGACCTCCTCAGTGACCCTGTGACCCCTGAAAGAATAAACCTCTCCAGGTCGATGAATTCTTTGTCAGCCTTCTACAGGACTGATGCTCTTTAACAGCTTTGTGAATATTTCCAACACCTCCAAGTTAAACTGAAGAGAAATCTGACACACAAAGACCAAAAAATGGCTAAAATTTCTTCTACATCGTCTCTTCAGAAATGAGTCTTCAGCCCTTTGGAAGCCGCGGTGCAAGCTACCATACTGTCACCGTCAACCAAAGAAGGAGCTACAAACCACAAAGGTCCAAATCAATCCTGTCACGGATACACCGGCAGTGCCTCAGAGGTACTGCAGTTATATTCCTAAAGGTACACTACAGTACTTTATTTTGTGGCACTGAGTGTCAGGTGGTTGTTTCTCTCCTCGCTCGAACAGATAAAAACAGATAAAAGCACAGAGCTCTGTGATAAACTGTCCTCAGATCTGCCTCTGACAGTAGAAACCTGCCACGAAGCTCTCCGCTGTGCCGACAGATTGTCGTGTCTCGAGGCTCCTCCAGCAGCACAAATGAGAGACCCGGGCAGGAAACAGAGCTGCAGCTTTCTAATCACACTCTCCGTCTTCTTCATGTTCTACATACTTTATTGCATTTGCTTCCTAATTTGGGCAGAGGAAGTGGAGGCTGATTGCATTGCGGGGTAATCACGGTGAGCCTGAGGGATGCTGCTGTCGCCGTGGAAACCCCCTCATCTTCCCCCTCCCGCGAAGAGGTTTTTTACCCGTTTGACTTCATTTAGTTCGGTTTGCTCATCAGCGTGTGACTCCCTGCAGTCAGAGCGCAATAAAAGCTGCAGAAGCACAACAGCATCACAGATCCTGCTGCCGCTGCGACGACACGACGCACATTCACACGTTTGTGCGCGAGCGGCCTCGCACCTCGCGGGCTGCAGTCTGACCCTTCAGCAAATCCGGGTCTCATTTCAGCCTCTCACAGGAGCTTTGGAGGGTCTCACAACCTTTTTATATTTGGATGTTTGGTTAGCTTTGAGGACCAAATCTGCTTGATTAGAAGTGGAAAAATCCTGCACACCTTAAAGCTCCAGCTTTCACACTCTTACAGAGGCAGCACCGTTTCACCTGAGGACGCTCCTCTTGGTCCAAATGTTATAAAAAGTAGAAAATTATGAAGTTCAACCATTTTTTTTCCTAATTTTTGCAGCACACTGTGATTTTTGGGGGATATGACTTGTAAAACATAAAGCTGCTCGCTAAGATCAGAGGATGAGGTGTGAGCAATGAAGCAGACGTGTCTGGCTTGGAGGTCTACCTGAGGAGTAAGCACCTGAGAACCTGAGAAAGCGGTGAGCAGAGACTAAAGATCTGAAAGTGTTACTCTGTGCGTCTCTGAAACCTTCGCATGTGTGAGTGTTATCAGAGAGCCGCCGGCTGAGCCTTCTTTAAACTGATCTGAGGACATTTTCTCTCCTGTTTGTTTGGCTTTATCTCAATCTGCTGCAGCTCACTGACCCACTTCATTTATCTGTCCTCTTCATCTCTGTACACTCTCAGTGGAGGCAGCTTCAGCTTTTACAGCCTGCAGACTGTTGGTGTCATTATCTCGCTCACTCACAAACACACACTGCACAGTCCATCACTCTGACATCAGAAACTCTGGACACACCAGACCGACCCGCTCTTATTCTGAAAACACAAAAAGCAGAAGAGATGAGGAAGCCTGACTCTGCTCATCCTCGTGAGTCTGCAGCGTGGAAGGCAAAAACTGTTTTACTGCTGGCAGGCTGAAGAACATGGGCTGAACAAGGAACCAAGGAACCGACTCAGACGGAAACACACTACTGAGTGTGTGTGTGTGTGTGTGTGTCAACATTGAACTGAGGGAAACTGAGGGCTTAATCACAGACATGAGGGAGAGAGGACACAGCTGGGGAAAGATAACTAATTCCACAGGAGAAAGGAGCTGATCTCAGATCAGACGACCGTTACTTCTTGCTGTCTCTGTTGCTACATTTCCACGACGCGGTGCTGGTGTCGGTTTCAATGAACCGGTGAAACGCTTAAGAACGGGCCCGCGTTTCCACCGCACCAAGTGAACTGATCCTTTACGTTATCTTAAACTTTGCAGCCTCGCTCTATCCATAAACTCTGTGCTTCTTAATAAAAGGTTAAATGTAGTCCTAAAATTAAATAATCTTAACATAAACTTTAATGTAATCTGAACCTAAAGTTAAACCTCTGAACTAACTGAGCTTAAACTTAGTCTGACTTAATGTAAACGGAGCCTACCTAAAACTGCTGTTTAGTGAAAGGCTGCCTTCACAGTTTCCTCCAGCTCACAGTCAGACTGAAGGCACGAGGTTCCGGCCGCCTCCGGATTAATATTTAACTAATGCCCAGCAGCTCCTGCTGCAGCTCCGCTCGGACCGAAACACCTGAGAGGCTCCGGCTCTGCACTCGTGTTTGTGTGTCCTCGCACAGCCGTGAAGAATGAAAACAAAAGGGAGGCACTGAGCGCGCTCCCTGAGCTGGAGCTGCGGCGGTGAGCAAACGTGCGCTGTAAGCTGTTTGTTTAGCTGCTGTCAGGCTGCAGACGCACACCTGAAGGCTGCTGCGCTGCTTTACCTGTGAACACATAAAAACATCCACCAGTCTCACATCACTCCAAACTGATCTCCCAGTCTGGATCCCAGGGTTGGTCCCTGTTTGTGGTTCTGCTGAGGTTCCTGCTTGGTTCCTTGTTACTTTTGAACTTTGGTGTTTGATTTCATTCTTTTATTATGATGTTTAGTCTGTCTTTGTTTAGCTTTTTTTTTTTTTGCTGTTTCCTGATTGAGTTTATCCTGTAGTCTCAGTGAGCTCATTGATGTGAGTTCTGGCTCAGTTCTCAGGTGTTCTGGAAGCCCCGTTTCTCCTCACAGCCTCGTTTACTTCCAGCTCCTGATCGAGCTAACCTGTGTAGCTCACCTGTTCCCTCGTTACCTCATCAGTGCTTACTGCCTGAGTTTGCCTGTGTGTCTGGTTGTGTAATGCTGTGACAGTATACCAGTTAACTTCCCCTCAAAGTGTATGAATGCACCTGTATTAAGTATTTTTGTGAGAAGTGTGATGTGGGTTTGGACACCGTTCTCCATCCTACATGTAGGTGTGGTTTGGTCTGTGTGTAGCAGCTGGGTGTGATACTTAGTGAGTGAATCCAACATTACCTTAAATGTAAAGGTTTCGACTCTGTAACATCAGGAGGCCTCATCATCCAAAATCCACACACAGCACAATCGCCGACCTCCAAAGGTGCAGTTCCTCTGGTGTCCAGCAGGTGCAGCAGTGAGTCAGTCCCCATAGACTCCCATGTTAAAATTTCATGCTTACAGCCTGATACAGAAACTGCTTTGGTCTCCTTCATAACAGCTGTACGGGAGGAGGATGTTTCTATAAGTCACCTGTTTACATTAGAGAAAGATTTAGTCACTATATGAACACACACACAGCTTATTGTTTAGCCTGGATCCACTGAAGTGACACTGTGAACACAGACAGAAGGACCTCTGTTTCCTCTCTACCTGTTCTTTCATTACAAACACCCCTGGAAACACTTAGAAACCTCTCTGGAAGACAAGAACCTCTCAAAGATGCCATCATAGACTTTTGCAGGTCCTTCAGAGGTCTCTGAGGCTCCTCTTCCCTCTTTCACATGCTCAGCACTAATCAGCAGGTATCTGGGCATGCAGACCAATCAGCATTAGCTCGTAACTCAGGACTCCACCCTCTCATGTCACTTCCTGTGACAACAAACCAACATGGCTGTGGGCAAAAAGCAGACAATGATGACTCAAAATGTGTAATTCAAACCAGTTTGTATCCTTTGCAGAGGCGCTATTGGACGAACATCCAGTCATAAAGAAGGTGTTGAGTTAAAAATGAAATCCCAGCTGCAGCCTCACACTTACACAAGTATTAAAGATAAATATGTTTTCACTTTAGATCAAAGACTGACTGAACAGCCCTTTAATGCTGTGATGACTTAGGGCTCTAAACAAAGACTGTGCATTTGCAGCTCTTTGCTGCACACGGATGTTCGGGGTCTCCATCAGAGAAACCGGAACGCCGACCTGGAGTCGCTCGCGGTCGATAAACTCTTTCAGGTTCTGAGAGCGTCCCAGCTCTCTCATCTGTGTGGTTGGATTTTTGCTTGTCTCTAATATTTCTGCGTCTTTTGTTGTATTTTTCATGCGGCTGTGAGCCGAGACTCTCAGACAGTAAAACCAAAGCTGGGCTGTCGTTCTGATTTTTGATCTGACCGGTTTGTATCGAGGGTGGTGCGGCGTGAAGAAGCTGAAACACGTGCTGCAGCATCACAGCACACATAACTGACTTTAAAATGAGCCGTCGGGTGAAATTCTTCTTCACTCTGAACACAACAAGAAGTTTTTGTGTGTTTTGAAAAGTTTCTGTAAAGTACCTGCAAACTTTAATGCTCCACAGAATCATTTATTCATGCTCTCACACTCTTTGTGTTCAGCCAGTTAAAGTTTTGGCTCCCCTCAGCTAAAACCTGCAGAAGTGTCCACACAGACCCAAACCAGGAAGTCCGTGTGAGGCAAAGCAGGGAGGGAGGAGGTTCGGTGACCCCAGCACCTCTGCACGGATCGCTGAGGGCTCGCTTTCCTTTTGATCATCACGTTTTCAGCAGCTGCTTTCATGATGACTGTAAGATTAGAAAATCCGAACCTGTCCTGTGAACACGTGATTGAACTGAGAGCTGCTGACAAGTCACTTTTATTTAAACACGTCCATGTTTTTATGGACCTGCAGAGCTGACTGAGGCTGCCCATTACCGAGCCAGCTCAGAGCTTCAGTCACACGGCCCGAGACAGGAACCTGTGGACTTCCTGTCCGGAGGCTGCTGGCTGTGAAATCAGCTGCAAAGAGGACCAGCACCAACAGCCTCCTTGTGAGGACTTTGGTCGTTAGCAGGCTGCTGCAGTCACGGAAGATGCTGACTTGCCTGTAAACACCCACCGCGTGCTCACTGAATGTTAATGAAGCTTCAAAAAGTGCAACACAACCAGGAAACAGTTGCTTTCAAAGTAAAAGTTGTGCCCTTTGGCTGCAGTTTTTCTGTTAGAAGCTCACATGAAATGATCGAGTCCCCTCGTCTCTGTCTGCCATTGATCAGTGATGGCAGGAGCGAGAGCTGACGGGGAGAGCAGCAGGACTGTGGGTGTCCCTCTCACCTGGATCACATGACCCAGCTGTGCATTAATCTCACAAACGCAGCGATCAGCTCGCAGCAGGTAATCGATCCGATCTATCACAACGACAGAGTTCGTCCTCCTCACAGTCGGGTTTTATTCACACAGGAAGTCATCAGAGAGCTACAAAATAAAACTCATAGCTGTGTGCTCTGCTTTTCTAAACTAGAAATGAAATCAGTTTGTGGCTGCGTGATTAATCATATCTGAGCTTCAATTTTGACCTTTTTAAAAATCAGAATGATAAAAACCAGCTGTGCCGTAACGCTCTTTAATAACCATCATGAAAAAAGTCATAAACTGGTGCTTATACAGATTTTACTCCTAACGGTGAATAAAACGATGCTGACTCAGACTGATGTTCTATTTTACACGTGTTAGTTTAATATTGTAGCTGTATGATGACATCAGCACTGTGTTATGCATTCTGGGGATTCTCCAGCATCACTGCTGCTTCATCAGTTTGAACTCAAACCAAAGCAAACGGCTAAAGAGTGAACAAGCCCCCCCCCCATACACACAACCACACACCTTAAAGCAAAAGCATCAAACCATCAGCTTTATAATAACCATCATCGTTTAGAGGAGGAGGATGTTCTAAAGAAGTGTGGTCATTGAATCAGACACACAGCGATGAGCTGTTCCAGCTGATGCACTCTCAACCAGGAAGACCAGGAGCAGCTCTTTTGGGGACGAGGATTTCCTCATGGGGAGCGAACAGCAGTCCAGCTGTGCAGCCAGCAACCCAAAGATGCTGCTGATGGAGGAGGTTTCGGTGGGCTCTGAGGATGCTGTTTCAGAGCCTTCAGTTCAGACCTAAGCTCGTGAATCTCCTCTCCCTCTGTGAGTAAACTTCTCTGAAATATTTTTATTTGATGAAACTTTGGTCTGAGCACAGCTGACGCAGTTCAGCGCATGAACCCTCACAGCAGGTCCGTGTCACAGCTGCAGCTTCACCTTCTTTAACTGGATGTAATGATGTGATGAAATCTGAGCATTCACAGCTCAGCGGACTCCTGTTTGTTCTGGATGAGATTCAATGGAGGAAACATCTATTTAATCACAGGCTAACGAGCCAAAGCGAGTCCTGCGCTTGTGTTTCACAGACCTTCTTAAATCTGGACCATCTGCGCACCACAGTGGCCTCCTGGTGTTGGCTGAGGTCGAGCGGCCGGCAGCATTTCCTCCGTCAGTCAGATGAAGACGTGGAGGCAGAAACTAAAAGCTGATCAAAGGGTTGAGGAGTGTTTTTAATCCTTTTTCCCGCCTGTGTCGGTGCTTCAGCTGAACCTTTGATCTTTCCTCCTCCTTCTCCCTCCTCTCCCTCAATCCTTTAAGTCCCGCTCCACCCGGACTCTGCTGACTGCTGTCTGAGCGTTAAATCTGCTTCAGGGACAATTTGTTCTCACATTAATGAGGGTCAAAGGTCAGAGCTGGAGGTGCCTCAGAGGCGGATTGTAAAGATTTGTATTTGTGATTTCATCATCAGCAAACTTCTCAGTGTTTTTCCACCAGGTTCGTCTTCCAAACCAAACCAGGTACGAGTGATTTTCTGCCCGCAGCATTAAACCCGTTCCTGTTGTGATCAGAAACATCTGCACCGCCTGCTTCACAGCCTCTCCGTCAGGCACGCTGCTGAACATCCAACAACATCAGAGAGGACATCAAATGCTGCTTCCTGACAGATTCTAAAATAACCTCACAGTCTGACCTGCTGCTAAGTTTAGATGATAAACATTAAAAATATCCAGATAATAATAACCCTCACACCTGTCAGCTTCATACTGGACCCTGATTGGTCGAAATCAGATGAGATGAGAAGCCTTCCACTGAAAGGTGAAAACAGACAGTGGCTTAAAACGGAAGTCATCCACATTCTCTCCGAAGTCACGAAACATCCAGGAAAAGCTGGAAAAATCTCTGTTTCAGCAATTTATTCTGGGAATTTCATCAAACCCGTTTTAGCCCGTGGCCTTCAGCAGACGCACTAATGAAGCTTTGTGTGTCTGCCTGTTTACTTGATGCTGGAGTCACTTGAGTTTGGTTTAGAGGCTGGATGGATGGATGGATGGATGGATGGATGGATGGGTGGGTGGGTGGATGGATGGATGGATGGATGGATGGATGGATGGATGGATGGATGGATGGATGGATGGGTGAATGGATGAATGGGTGGATGGATGGATGGATGGGTGAATGGATGGGTGAATGGATGGGTGGGTGGATGGATGCCGCTGATGTGAGTTTGGTGAGTGTGAAGCTCTGAGGGCACATCTGCCTACCTTCTCAGTGGTTTGGAGTACGAGAAGAACAACTTCTGGTATCTAATGTTGAGTTTTCTTTAATAAATTCCTCATTTTGACGTCTTCATTCCCAAACCTGACTTCCTACTTCAGGACTGTGACCAGCAGCTCTACTTGGAATGATTGTTAGCTTTGAAAATCACCACTCATAAGTGTGTAATTACAGTATGTAATGTACTGATGTTACAGCTTTCAGGATGATGCTCTCGTGTCTGACTGCTGTCATTTGTTTGAATCATTTTCAACATTTCAAGCACAGTTTTATGTCCCGTTTCATTTCCTCCAGGCGGAGTTTTTTGAATCCTGCGAGCTGCGAATAAAGGAGCTCCTCCTCCTCGCTCTTCCTCTTTTGTTCTTCTACTTTGTGGGATGTAAAAACATTGGAGGTGATGAAGAAAAACTGTTGACATCAGAGACTCAGATAATAATTTGAGAGCAGGGTGAAAGCCTCGTTTCTTCTGCTGCCTGTGTGTTCGTGTGTGAATCTGAGAGAAATGAAGGGGAAATAAAACGGGAACATGAAAACAGGAATCAGGGTGGAGTTATTCGTGGACCACAGGAAACCAAATCTGCCGCTCACATTTCTCTGAGCTGTGGGGACAAACTCTTCCTCCTCTTCCTCCTCCCTCACTCGCCTTTTCTGTTTCCTTGTTTTCTTTCTCAACAAGAACATTTAAATATCAATTAATGCAAATATGTACTTGGTTTGCATTTGATTAGTTTCTAAAATTACTTTTTGTTTTGTAAAAATGTTGTAAAATTGAATTTCTAGTTATTTTTAATTGGTAAGAATTAAGTTCAACAGTTTTAGTTTTGATGGCTGGTCCAGGATCAGTACAGAACACCAAGCTTGTGAAGCAGTGTGTGATTCAGAGATGTGATTTATGGGTAAATCCAATCAGATAACCGTCCATTCAGCACAAACCTGCCCAGTAAACCTGATGTTCCCTGTGCTGGTCATATGTTCATATATCAGTGTTTTAACAAAAAGCAGGTTATTAAGGTGAAAGTTTAAGATAATTCGAGTCCTCAGTGTGAGAAGTAATAAATGAAAGCCTCTAATTAGACCTCCTGAAATCTTTAAAAACCTGAGTTTGAATTAAAGTGAGAATTCAGAGCTGCAGACGAATGAAACAAACTGCACCGATGCATGTCACCCAGACGGTAAAATATTTGAATATGGAAGAAATTCCACTGAAATAAGCTCAGTTCAGCACACAAAGCTGCAACATGGTAACACAAACAACAGCTGGAAACACACACAGCCACGGATCTGCCATCTGTCGGCATTCAGGCAAACACACAGGTGTTAATAACTCAGTGCAGGAGGTCATGAGATTAATATTCAGCGTTAGCATGTGTGTGGGAGCTGTGGCAGGGCTGTCTCCTTCAGGACACTACAGATTCAGAGGACAGTTTATAAAGTGAAGATCTGCCTGTTAAAATGATGTTTGTGTCAAAAAAAACAACACAAATATGGGCGTGGAGTTCCTCAGGGTGCTGTTCTGGGACCTCTTTTCTTTTTATTAAACACTAATGATTTCAGTAAGGCTCCATCCACCTCAGCTAAGATAATAATGATATTAATACTTTAGACTTATATAGCGCCTTTCACAGTACTCAAAGCGCTTTGCAATTCTGTGCACTATTCAATCATACCTGGTGGTGGTAAGCTACTAATGTAGCCACAGCTGCCCTGGGGCAGTCTGACAGAAGTGTGGCTGCCAATTCACGCCTACGGCCCCTTCGACCACACAACCACATTCCCACTTAGGCAATGTGGGTTAAGTGTCTTGCCCATGGACACAATGACGGGGACTCAAACCCACGACCCTCCGGTTGCGAGGTGAGCACCTACCCACTGTGCCACTGCCACCCACAAGGCCTCAATCTTTAAAGACTGAGATGACAAGATGAACTTCGTGTGCTGCGGCCTCAGATTTCACACCCATGATGCCCATTTATATTCTTTTTTGACTAAGTTTACATAAAAAAAACTGAAACAAAAGAAAAGGTAAAAGTGAAGGTGATGATGAATGAAGATCTTCCTGAAGAAGGTGCTCAGTCACAGACAGCAGCTCCTGACCAGTTGACCGGTTTCCTCCAGCAGCTGATAGCATCAAAGTTCAGACACTGACTGACCTGCTGACAGGGTCTCTGTTTCCTCCTGTCAGTTTACTTCCTGTTTGATTCTGAGAGTTAGTTTCTCCATAAATTCCCTCCTGTCTTTAACCACTTCTTTTTGACCGTGATGGAAAACATCATGAAGGGAAATAAAGATGTGACGGAGGTTCCAGTGTATCCTGTGCTGAAGGTGATACTGAAGCCCTGCTCCAACAATGCTCACCTGTGCCTTTTTTCCCCTTCAGTCCCTCTCCCTGGTCGGTGGACCACATTCATCTGCAGTCCTTTGAGAATCAGAGAGGAAACAGCTGAGACACCGACGGAGAACAGAGAACCATCAGTTGGAGATCTTTGGTGGTGCTGACAGAAGGAGTCAGATACGGTATCTGTACATAAGAGAAGTAAAGGTGTGAGACTATATTTAAGGAAGAATCTGCACCGAGCTGCTGTGTGATGGAACTACTTTCCTTCAAACTATAGATGAGGAGTGTTTTCAGAGAAGCCTGAAACAGATGGTTTCTCAGGAACTCGCAGGTTTGTGCGGTCTTTGTGTTGGTTTGAGTCTGCTGGACGAGCTCAGTGGAAAAAGGCCTTCAGGTGATTTAATCTTTCATGACTGCAGCTTCTGCTGTGGGGTTACCATCTATTTTTAATCATCAAATATACAAACGAAAACCTCTCAGAGTGAGATGCTGTTTTCAAAGATATTTCTGGACAGTGGGGACAGTTCAAGTCCTCAGAGGGTCACAGGTCAACGGGTCGAGGGTTTGCCGGGTCACAGCGACGGTCATTAGGGGGTCCTCGTGGATCCAACGGGACCGATATGTGTGCGACAGATGTGGGTGCAGTCAGGCGGGTGCCCCAGCAGCTCGCGGGTCACCTTGGTGTTGATCTTCAAGCAGCGCCATCTGGTCCCCACGCTGACATATTTACAGTTCACGCTCTGCTGCTCTGTGCACACTCACCGACAGGTGCAACAACACTGAACATGTGACACCTGGTTTTACACGGCCGAGGGAGGGAGAGAGTTTATGATCCAACATTCGACCACGCCAGCAAAAACCACGTGAGGAAACTCAGCCAGCAAGGCAAAACATGGAAACATCGATGTGCTGAGACACAAAGTCACCGGCAACACTCACAGCAACAAGTCTGCACAGTCAGCAGCCAGTGAACAAACAGTAACCAATAAAGCTGGAAACAAGTTGACAATAATTCAGCGATATTTCAGAAACGAGCTGAAAACATGACGCTGAGATTACAGGTGGAGTCTCTGCAGGAGCACAGGTGAAAATCCAGGTAAAGAGTGAAATTAAAGGTTTTAATTACGAAGGGTTTAACCATTAAAACCAAACCTCTCTATGCCAATCATCTGTTCTTTAATAACTCCATTAAAAGGACTTAGTTACACATCTATTAATCTGTGAACAGCTCCTGAGGCCCAGATTCCCCCACTGTCGCTCTCTTTTTCATCATTTCTCCGTCTCGCTGCTCCTGCAGCGAGGGGGCGGGGCCACAACTTGTGTCTTTATCTTCTTGGTAATGTTCTCTCCAAGGTGAATGTCAGAGTTGCCCACCTGATGAGGAGAAATAACACCTCTCAGCGGCATCCTGCAGACAGCTGCACGCCGCCGCCTCTTTAACAGGAAGAGAAGTGAACACGAGTCCTTCAGGCTCAGCTCAGTGGAAGAAAATATACATAAAGCTGCTGAGATGAGCCTCAAAATCACTGACAGACAGTGAAGGCAACACAGAAACATGTTTTTAATGGGGCAGTAAAAATAAAAATTATTATTATAATTTGTGCCTTTGCTTTTAGATTGATTCCTCTTGCTTTCTCCACAAGGAGGAACAGGGCTGAAAGTTCATAGAAATGTTCTCTAATGTTCTCTATTTCAAAGAACCGCAGGAACCACATGACTGATTATAACTACCTAAATCAGTATAATCCCCCCACCCTCATCCCAGTCATTCTCTCAATCTCATTGTTGACAAACCAGCCACACAAAAGATGTCACTGACCACAAAATCCACTTTAGGATCACATGAATTTCCTAAAGGACGTCCTGAGTCAGAACCACGGGAATCACCAGGAATCTCACATTAGAACATTGCAAATGACCACGAGAACTTCTACAGCCCAACAGAACTGCCCTTTATGATGATAGAACCTCCTCAGAACAACAATCACCATGATTTTGGTTATTATTGAAATCCTGATTATTAAACATGATTATTCACTGACTTTGTCAATACCTGAAACTTAGTGCACTTCTACAATCTCCTGGAAATACACACTAAATTTAAAATAACACACAATAAAATATAATAATAATAATAATAATAATATAATACTAAGAAGAAATAGGACCAAATTATTCAGACCAAATAAATTTGCTCACATTTCAGTGCAAAGCTGCAGTAAACCTACCGTAACCATAGCTACACTGACAGATGCTGTTGCTGTTTATGTTCAGCTCATTCCAGTCGGGTTATGGTTACTCAATCAATCGATCGATGAACATGGAGGCCGGCCCCTTACAGCCCGCAGCAAACAGGAAACACGTCCGGCTTCATTATTATTCAGGCTGACACAGCAGATACCGGTTCTGCTGGCAGGGCTGCAGTGTTTGAACTTCAGGCGGTTGGACGGTTGTTGCGGATGGTGCAGAGTCCACCGTGCAGCAAATCGGTGTTATGTGTTAATTACCATGCAGTGGTGTCCGTTTTTGGGAGGGTCTTTTTTGTCCCTCTAGTTTTCCCACTTCTTGGTTCATTCATTTTAATAATAATAAATTTTTTGTCGATTACACTGTTTGTGTGATTGTTTGGAGCCAAAATCCTAATTGAAATATGATTAACTGCACAGCCCTAACAAACCCCTAAAACATTGTTAATCCCCTTAGAACCTCTAGAATCTCCAAAAGCGCTACCACATCTTCAAAGACCACTAGAACCACAAACCACTGAGGCATTCCCTGGATCTCCTGTGTTGAGCGTAAGAACCAGAAGCTCATGGCTTTACCCTGAGGGACAGGAGGCCGACTTCAAAAACACCTGAAATCAAAATGTGACCTGAATGTGAGGGAGTGAGACAGGACAGCAACAGCACCAAAACAGCAGGTGTTGCACCTGGTCCAGATGACAGAGGAGTCACAGTCTGAGAACAAAACGATGCTCATAAGGCATTGATGTATTTCTCATGTTGGATTTTCATTTTGGTTTTTATTTTGTATGGTGTGATGTCACCCTAAACAGCCACATTTCAAAGCTTTGAATCTCCACAAACACGTACGGCAGTGGATGCTGTGCTGACTTTGAAACTCCGGACTCGGGGCGGCCACAGCTCAGGAGGCAGAGCAGGTCGTCTACTAATCAGAAGGTTGGTGGTTCAATCCCTGGCTGCTCCAGTCTGCATGCCAAAGTATCCTTGGGCGAAATACTGAACCCTGAGTTTGTCCTGATGTGCTGAGTATGAATGTGTGCGTGAGACATGCTGACTGTTTGTGCAGACTACAAAAGTCTGTTTAACTGTAAACAGATCAGCGTCGAGCTCCAAGCTGTCATCTGTTCTCAGAGTATGAAGCAGGACGACTTTAATAAAGCAAAGGATGACACACAGGAAGTGAATTGTGTGACTGCAGATGGAGTGTCACTGTGGGATTCGAACCAACGCTCATTTTTTGTTGCCGTAGAAACAAACGGTCCCTGCTGCTGCACATGAAACAGATTACAGGTCGATACAAAGCCCAGAGAAACAATGGAAAACGAGCAGCGGCGGCGAGCACGCCATCCATCACCCGCCCGCTCAGAACAAACAGCAGCCGCATGAATCAAGATGAAGCCCTGCAGACACTCTTCTGCTGAGCTGTTTGATCAACACCACAGCTCCAGTCAGCCCCTCTCAGCTGATCACATCATTACTAAACCCTGAGTCACTGATTGATGGCTGCTCACCTCAAGGAGGGAACATCATGAGGTGCCATGCTTTCTTCATCAGCACTGCACATCTTCACCTCCTGCTTCTTCCACCCTTCTTAGCCTCTGTCTCACTGCTCTACTCTCACTTCAAGCAGTTTGCTGTGGTTATATTTCCCCTGTGGTGACACACAGATCCATCCAAAGAAGCCGCAGAACCTCAGCAACTACCTGGATGAGTGTAAAACCACTGAGTCCTTCTCTACATGTCCTCATTGACCACAAGAACCGCATGAAAGATCCTCTGAAGATCCTCACCCTTCAGGACTCCTAAGTGACCACCTGAAAGTCTGAAGACCAACAGCTCTAGCACCAAAATAACTAGACCCTCTGACAGGGCCACAAGAACTTCCTGTAAAAGCACCTTGATCTTCATCAGTGAAACCACCTGAAAGGGTATAGAGACCTATGTTTTCTTCAATAGTACTAAAACAGCCTAAAAGAGCTGTTAGAAGCTCCCAAACCACCGGGACTACCTGATGAGGACAAAACCACTGTGAGTCTCTGAAGCTCCCCATGGTCCACAAGAACCGCATACATGATGTCTACAACATACTCACTGACCACAAAACAAGAAGGAAGCGCCACCCCCGGCAGACGTGTCAGCTGATCTGAATCACAGAGACGACACAGCTGCTGTTTGTCCACGCTCACAATTTTCCAAGGGTTAAAAAGCTGAAGTAAAATAACTTTAATTTTATGGTCGCTTCCATGTTATGAGAAACGATGTGTGGGGTGGGCGATAGCAGGGGAACTGAGCGATCGGACTGATAGAGAGCCTAAAGTTGTGTCATATATTCATGTATCCGGATCATTTCCTGATCAAATGTCACGTGTTCATGGACGATAGTGAGATCCTTCTTACTGTATCCCATGAGGGTGATGCGTGTTTGTTCGGCAAAGATATGGCCATAAATATGTGTTACATGGAGTTTCCCACGTTAAATTAACCTGCAAATCCAGACTCTGGATCGGATCCAGACGGCGTTGGGTTTGGGAAGAGTTCTTGAACCTTCACAGCATATAATATTTGAAAATAGAGGGTTTTTTCCTTCTGTTTTTCTGGATTTTTTTTTTAACCTTGAACCAGTCACTGGCCATCTTTTGAATCAAACGAGTAGTTTTGCTATAATTTTATCAACAAACATACTAACAACACCCCGTTCCCCCTCTGGGGGCAGGGTAATCAATGATAACAGGACTGCCTACAAAAACCCAAGAACCTTATAAGCATCTCTTAAAATGTCCTGCTGCACTACAAAGAAACCACCTACGTCCTCTCCAACAGCTCTGCAGCGACCTGAACGAGCACCAGAACCACATTACACTGAAACTCTCAAACCTCTACCACCACCTGGAAGACCACACCAACCATCTGGAGCTTTAAATGACAACAGGAAACATCAGGTTACACAGTACCCACCAAACTACAGGAGGAAGCTGAACATCTCACATCTTAGAAGGTAAAACGTTCTTCCATGAGGTTAGAAAGATACTCACTGGTTCAAGCATTGCAGAGTAACATCTCATAAACCAAATAAGAAACAGAAGTGACTCGTCTTTGATGAAATCAGAAAGAAGAACCAAACTTCTGTGGGGGGTGGGGGCAGACAGCTGTGCCCTCTGAGAGCAGGAGATGTCTACGAAGCAAAAGCACTGAGATGCTTCAAAAACATCAGAGCACACAGAGCTGCCACACTGTGAGCCTCACAGGACTGTGTGTGTGTGTGTGTGTCTGTATGTGTGTCACTGTAACCTGGTATTATGTAGAAACAAGGTGAGCCTCTCCTCTCAGATCCACACCTGCTGCAGTAATTACCTTCCAAGCCAAATGGATTATATAACACACACGCACGCACACACGCACACACACACACACACACACACACACACACACACACACACACAGAGCTGTCAGGGTGATATAATGACCTGTTCACACTGATGGATGATGAGGTTGAAGGTCTGAATCAGAAGGAAAAATCAACAGTGAGTGACAACAGGAGCAGGAGTTCAGCACCAGTGCTCCCAGTCTCATCTGGACTGCTTCTAAACTGGGTTTCAAACAGTCCTGAACTGGGTTTAAACTGGGCCTAAGCTGGAGTACTTGGTGCTCCTGCTGCTCCATGGAGGAAACATGGTTGTGTTATTCATCTCTGCATATGCAGCGCTGCATAAATTTACAGTTACACAAATCTGCTGACATTTCTCCACCTTCAGCTGTTTTCCTGCAGTCTCCTCTTCATCATGCAGTGTCCTGTTCATCCTCAGTTTTAGATGGGTGTAAACAAATCACCATCTCTGCAGAGCAAGTGTCTTTAAAATCAGGATGAAATCGTGCCCGAGAGCTCAAACTCCAACCAGACAAAATGGATGGAGAAGGTTAGGGTTTACCCCACATCAGCTGTTAGTCCTCTTCCTCCTCTGGCTTCTGTGATTCAGACTCACCTGAATGATTTCAGTTCATTGTGAGCTCAGCTTTGGTTTATCAGTGGCTTTGTTCCCGTCAGTTTGAGCAGACAGGAAAGCTCTGGTGAGGTCACATTAGTCCACTACAGAACCACCTTCAATAAACACCCTGATGGATCAGACGTGCTTCTGAGTCCAGAATGAGACAGATCAGAAATCTGCCACTCAGAATCCAACTCTGAGTTCAGATGCTGCAGTTTATTTTTAAGGCTTTCTTTTTCACATGACTGTATCAGCTCGTTATCACAGCAAAGATGGAGAGAAGCATCCCCATCACTTCCTTATCTTTAGCCACAGCCTGATCGTGTGAACATTCAGGATTCAGCAGTAATGAAGCTGTGAGCACGTGCAGTATATTTACATCATAATAACATTTCCATCAGTTTCTGTCCCACCCCACTTCAAAGTATCTGGCCAGAGCCATTTCATTTCATTCCTTCCACTGTACACAGTGCTGTACACCCCACAGCACACCCCACAGCAGTGGGCCACAATCCGCTGGATATGCAGACCATTAATTGTGAACAGCACACAAAAGTTGAGGCAGGCAAGGTGAACTGAAGGTGGGTCTTTATTTGACCAATGGCAGGCATCCAGGAACAAGAGCCATCACACTGCAAACCCACACGAAACCAGAAACACAACTGTAGGAAACGAAACGGGAAACAGACGACCTGACCAAGGGCCACTGAGACAGTGTGTACACAGGAGGGTGACTGAGGGGAGTAGAGACAGCTAGGGAGGACAAGGCACAGGTGCACACAATCCCAACGGACCACACAAAAGCACAGCACAAGGAACAAGACTCACAAAATAAACAGGAAGTAACAACACACAGAGAGAACCGTGCAGACTGAAGCCACAGAGGAAGGACGAAGTGGCACTCTGCGACTTTAAAGATCGCCGGAACCAAAAATTCATAAAGAACTCAAAAACCAGAGACAAGGATAATAACTCCAACCTCTGGGTCAAAGAGCAAGGACGTGACACAGTGTGTGAGTCTGTGTGTGTGTGTGAGTGAGTGTGTTTGTGTGTGAGAGAGTCTGTGTGAGAGTGTGTGAGTGCTGTGTGTTTGTGTGTGAGAGTCGTGTAGTTGTGTGAGAGTATGTGAGTCTGTGTGAGAGTATGTGAGTGTGTGTGAGTAGTGATGTGAGTCTGTGTGTGTGAGTGCGTGTGTTTGTGTGTGAGAGTCTGTGTGAGTCTGTGTGTGTGTGTAGTGAGTGTGTTTGTGTGTGAGAGTCTGTGTGAGAGTATGTGAGTCTGTGTGTGTATGTGTTTGTGTGTGTGAGTCTGTGTGAGAGTATGTGAGTGTGTGTGTGTGTGAGTGAGTGTGTTTGTGTGTGAGAGAGTCTGTGTGAGAGTATGTGAGTCTGTGTGTGTGTGTGTGAGAGTCTGTGTGTGTGTGTGTGTGTGAGTCTGTGTGAGTGTGTGTGTGTATGTGTGAGTGTGTGTGAGAGAAAGAGATTGTAATTGTGTGTGTATGTGTAAGAGACTGAGTCTGTGTGTGTGTGTGTTGTTGTGAGACATTGTAAGTGTGTGTGTTACATCCAGTAAGAAGCAGAGCAGAGGCCTCAACAGCAGCTGCTTTTGTATTTTTAGCCTCATTCAGGCTCCGGCGCCTCTTCAGATAAACATCACACACATGCGCGTGCACGCCGGTGCCGGTAAGCGCGGTCCTCTCGACCTCCGCTTGCATCATCTGTTGCTGCTCTCGGTGGAAACGAGCGAGTGTAATCTGGTTTTTATTGAGGTTCCGGGCCGCCGCAGAAGGAAAAATTAAAAATCTAAAAATAGAAGCAGAGCCCCGCAGACGGACGCGCGCACGCGCACTGTCAGCTTAGAGTGTGACGCGCCAGATGTTGGCCAGCAGGATTTTGTCTGGTTGCGGTTCCGTGCACAGAAACTGAACCCGCTCTAAAGGAAATGCGTCCTTTTTGCTCTTTTTGACAAACGCATGAAGACACGGAGTCCTCTTTGCAAACAGTTTCCGGGTTGATACCGGCCCACAAACAGGAAGTGATCTCAGCACAGTCACGTGTCAGTCACGGTGGCCGGAGTACCTGCGCAGGTGCAGGCACTCGTGTTCCTGTGTGTGTATGAATCCAGGCACCCCTGCTGTGAATTGTGTTCATTGTTGTCTTTGGACGCTGTGTGTGGCAGCAGTAGAAACAACAGTGGCGCTTCTATTTCGGGCTCTATTGTGCTGAAGCTGGAGGAGGTAAGCAGACCACAAAGCCGCTGTCAGCGCCTCCCTTCAGTTTGTGTTTGGCTCCAAAAGAAGCCGCCGCTTTGCTCGGAGTGCTCAAACACTTTGGGTTCCTTAATAATTCACTGATGGGAATGTTTAGTGAGCTGTTCTTCCTCATGTTCATGTGTTTGTAATTCCATCAGCAGCAGCCCCGCCCGGACCGACAGCATGAATAAGTAATCAGCCTGATGGAGGTGGAGACCAAACACCAGCGCGGTCTCTGTTTATCAAAGCCATCGATTTCCAACAAGGAATTATTCGTGCTCTCCATCTGGAATTTCTAACTAAATGATCCTAGCAAATCTGATCAGGCAGCCGCTTCGCGAATCCTGCAGTTCCCCTGCCGTCCAGCAGAGGCGCCACAGTCAGTCCCCATAGACTCCCATGTTAAACTTTCCCAGCAGAAATGACCGTGTTTACAGCCTGATACAGAAACTGCTCTGGTCTCTGTGGATAATTTCAGTTATAGGATGTTTCTATAACTCACCTGTTTAACCTGGATCAACCCTCCGGGCTATAATTGGCTGTTTTTGACTCGTTTTGCCTTCACCTTCATATCTCACCCTAAATCTTTTTCTCACCTTGTTTGGTATCATTGTTTTCAGCATAGCCTCACATGTGTGACTGTACAGTTATTGTTTCATTCTGACAAACTTCATTAACACACTGGACCTAAAACCACACAAAAAATATGTTTAATGAACCATTTTTATAATGTTAAATACAAATATGTTATAATTTTCAAAAACTTAAGTACAAATTTAACAAAGTCATATACAGCTGTTAAATACACAATAAACAGGACAAAGCATGGTATAAATTATTGATCATAACTCTGGTTTTTTTACCTGTTTTATCAACACAATTTAAAAACTGGTGTGTAGTTTGAATTCCTGCTGCTACATCATCTTAAATCAGTGATGTCATTTGTATGCTCTGGTGTGTCTATTGACAGCAGAGGGTTAAGGCTTAATGTCTGCATTATCAGCAGCATGGCCTCTCTGACTGACAGGTGGATGGTGACACAGGCGGCTGTAGCTGCTAGCTGTCTGCTAGGCTCCCCCTCAGCTAACTAGAGTCCCTGAACTGGATCTCTGGACCGTGTTTGTGCTGTTGGAGCCTTCTGGAGCATTTTTTTCTTGGTTAAACTTGCTGTAAACTTTAAAGTTCAGCTGGTCCTTTCAGCACAGGATGGCTTTGCTGTCGTCACAGAGTTAAATCCACTGAGCGACTCTTTGTTTGTCTCTCTGAGATTAAAAACAGCTCCAGTTCCTCCCAGAGGTCTGAACATCTCAATAAAACCCAATAAAGCTCCATAAATGGGCCGTTTTAGGAGAAACTGTGTGTTTGATTGATGGTGGAGAGCAGAAACAGCCTGTTCTCGCTTCTTTATGATGCGTTTCTCATTAGAAGTCAAACTCCCCTGACACACAAACACAAACACAAATCCATTACCACCCTCGTCACAGACGCAGGAAACGCATTAACGCTGTAAATCAGCTCATAAATATGTGTTTTACTCGGCGCCTCCGTTATTCCCGTCCTGTTGTGGAGCAGCTCTGCTGCTCGCTGTCTAATTCCCCGAGTTCAGTTTGTTTGTCGAAGGCCGGGATGCACATCAGAAACCAACAGGCCATTTGTGTGTGTGTGTGTGTGTGTGTGTGTGTCACAGAAACACACCGTGTTTGAAAGGCCTGTGAGTACAGAATACACAGGAAGAAAACCTGATTTTAACTCCTGCTCTCGATCGTTGAAGGTGTGTGAATGTGTGTGGCGTGATCGCAGCCCCTCGGCTAACAGCTCTCTGAGTTGGGGGGGGGGGGTTGATTCCCCATGCTACCCTCAGGTTCTGTCGTCTGCGAGTCAGAGGAAGACGAGCTGCTCTCCACAGATGATTAAGGTGGCAACCAGCTGCACGTTAAACAGACGAGGGGAGAAGTGAATGAACGAGAAACCTTCGGTCTGACGGAGCTGAACGCAGAGCGAGGCTGAGGCTGCAGGTAAACTGGTTGCCGTGGCGACAGCAGAGAGACCCGGCCGGCCGGCGGCCCTGAGCTCGTTAAGTCCGATAACAGAAGGTCTTAAACGCCTGTTTGTGTGTTTCTGCAGACATCAAAGCAGCAGCTCTCTTTTCTTCTCATCATGGACACAGAGAGTTTCTTCTTCATGTTATTGACGCGCCGGTGCGCCTCTTCTTCTTCTCCTGTTTTTCCTGATGATGGTCAGAGCTGTCCTCACAGGCTGAGTGATCTGCGTGATCAATAACCAATCAATCATGTTCTTTACTTTCAGGGTGTTTTACTGCTTTTGTGAGTCTGACACACACACACACACACACACAGATGTGTGGAGGACCATCTTTGCTGATGAAAGGCTCAGAGACCAAACGGCAGGTTTTAATTGGTCCTCAGGAGCGAGAGCAGAGAAATCATCGTGGTCAGAATGTTTATGTCTAAACTAGGAACACTTTTCAATCAGAGTTTAGCATCAAGTCAGTTAACAGGTCAGTATCAGAGGGGTTTGCTGTTAATGAAATGAACAACTGGTACAGTGGAGGGGCAACAAGGACACAACCCCAAACTCACACAGGTGAGTGAGACTAAACGCTGCTGCACCAATGACAGAAACAAGCTGAGCTCGGCGGAATAAAGTGAAGGATGAGCAGCGCAGACTCTGCAGTGAGGTGTCCGTCCACGTTAACCATCATCACTGACCCCGTTTAAAACGCCGGCACCCGGAGCAGTGACGGCAGCTCTGGATGGGTACGTCAGTGCGTCGCCGATACCTGTTAATGTTCCTGTTAGCTCACCTGTGGGAGACGAGCTCTCGTGGATGATGTTTGCTGAGCGCCACCGTTTCACTGATGTTAGCTAACGAGTGAAGGCCAACAGGAGCGGCTACGGTGGCTCCTGTTTGTGTCTCACATTAATATCAGCGTTGATGCTGAATAATAAACCTCTGTATGAACTCAATCAGCTGGAAACCTTTCAGCTGTCTTTGATTTAATTTGAAGTCCTATTTAAACTTTTGGATAGAGGCCATTTTTATTTATTTATTTATTTTCATTTAAAAATAAAAATTGCATTCACTTTAATATGTATTTTGTTTGATATTTATTGTGATGTCACATTAATGTTAAATAAATTAGATCAGTTTCAAACTCGTTTTTTTATGAGTCATTATTTTAACTGTGAGAAGAGACAACAAGGTGATGTTAACAGGTGGGCGGGCTTGAACAGGTAAGATTGAAATAATCGTTGACTAATCGATAAAATAATTGACAGATTTTTCGACTGCTAAAAAAAATCTTTAGTTGCAGGTACATGAAGATGACATGGTGCAGAAAGCTTCATCTGCTCAGAAGGAAAAACCACAAACTGGCGTGGGTCAGATGGAAGGATATCGATGGTCGCACCTTTGTGCAGTACAAAGGGCATATGTTGGCTCAAAACACACAATAAGACAGCTGATTATTTCATCTACCTGAGGCATTTCGTAGAGGGTGTAGCAGCCGTGGCAGCTGTTTGACTTGAAATAATGACTTTTTTTCTCAGACTTTAATCTCAAAATGCAAAATGTATTATTTTTTCTCCACGTGGGCCCGAAACCTGACCTGCACCCCCCGAGACGCTCCCAGCGATCGTGACTGGCCTGTTCAGCAGCGTTGTTTCGTCCCGTGGACTTCTAGCTACTTTTATGACATAGTTTTTAATTTATCAGTGAGAGAGTAGAGAGCTCAATAGAGAGGACTTTTGTGATAATACAGGATGAACCCAAGGGTGTCTCTTTCTTTTGTAGAGGAGACTTAACACCAAGATTTTAGTTCCAGTAAAATCTTCCGACTGCTCATCTTTATTGTCTGTCTGACACGGACTGCTTTGAAAATGTCAAAATCCCTCCAGTTTCATAACCAATCACATTTCTTGGAGACAAGTGACGTGAGAGCGCGATTCGCAAAGCTGCCGTCGCTATCGCGTCCCGTGTGTTCGGTTTCACCCCAGTGGCGATGCGGGCCATTTGTCGCTGTCGTTTGGCACTCCCCGTGTGGCGAGCCCATTAGCCCTGCAACAGGCTGGCGACCTGTACAGGTGTACCCCGCCTCTCGCCCTATGACAGCTGGGAAAGGCTCCAGCCCCCGTGACCCCGCATAAAGAAAGTTCCATGACTGCAGCTGAAAAGAAAAGTGAGCTGGTTTCTACTTGAACGTAATAACTCTGCAAATGCTCTCAGCTGAAGAGCCGGTGAGTCACTGAGGTCTCAGCTCTGAGTCAGAGCAGTGAAACAGAGAAGAAGAGCTTCAGCGGTCTCTGAAGGACCTGCAGGAGTCCATCACCTCCTTCAGAGACACTCGTCTGCTCGAGAGTTTTTGTAGAGATGAAGAAGGAAGGTTTTCTGTAAAGTCACTTCATATTTCATCTGCAGACTGAATAACACACTGCTCTGTGTGTGTGTCTGGATGGGTGTGTTCTCGTTCTCTGTACCTGTGAGTGGACGAGTCAGACTCTAAAGGATGGACACACAATGGTATTTGGCTGCTGTCATGTGACCATATTTGGGTGTGAGGGTGGAGTGCTGTCTCTAGTTGGATAACGGGTAGCTGCTCTTACCATCCGGTCTTTAAGTCCGACGTCATTTCTGGGTCCAAATGCTCCTAAATAAACAGCAATGGCAGAATCAATGACTGTTTGCTATTACAGAAGATGGTAACACACCTCATCGGCTGCAGCCGTTTCCTCTTCTCCTTCTCAATAAAATGACAGCTGAGTGTGTTTTTGATTTGGATCGGTTAAAACGAGGGACGCAGCATTGCGGCATACGGAACACAGGACAGTTTGAAATGTAATTCTACATCATCACTTAACAACCAGATTGAGGCTGAGGAGCTCAGGGATGTGTGAGGGGCTCGGAGATCTGGGAGGGGCTCCGTTTACAGCTGTAACTCCTGCATCAACTTTAAATCCAGGTTAAACAGGTGAGTTATAGAAGCATCCTCCACCTGTACAGCTGTTATGAAAGAGGCCAAAGCAGTATCAGCTGTAAACATGATTATTTAACATGGGAGTCTGTGGGGACTGACTCATTGTGGTGCCTCTGCTGGATGTCAGAGGAACTGCAGCTTTGCTGCTTCACATTTTCAGGCCTGGAGGCTGATGTTTGTTATTTAATTCAATTTCAATTCAATTTTATTTATATAGCGCTGAATCACAACAGTCGCCTCAAGGCGCTTTGTATTGTGGGTAAAGACCCTACAATAACACAGAGAAAACCCAACAGTCAAAACGACCCCCTATGAGCAAGCACTTGGCGACGGTGGGAAGGAAAAACTCCCTTTTAACAGGAAGAAACCTCCAGCAGAACCAGGCTCAGGGAGGGGCAGTCATCTGCTGCGACCGGTTGGGGCTGAGTGGAGAGAGACAGGACAAAAGACATGCTGTGGAAGAGAGCCAGAGATTAATAATAATGATTAAATACAGAGTGAAGTATAAACAAGTAAATAAAGGTGAATAAGAAGAAACAGTGCATTATGGGACCCCCCTCAGCAGCCTAGGCCTATAGCAGCATAACTAAGGGGTGGTTCAGGGTCGTCTGATCCAGCCCTAACTATAAGCTTGATCATAAAGGAAAGTTTTAAGCCTAATCTTGAAAATAGAGAGGGTGTCTGTCTCCCGAATTGAAGCTGGGAGCTGGTTCCACAGATGAGGGGCCTGAAAGCTGAAGGCTCTGCCTCCCATTCTACTTTTAAGTATCCTAGGAACCACAAGTAAGCCAGCAGTCTGAGAACGAAGTGCTCTATTGGGCTGATATGGTACTATGAGGTCTTTGAGATAAGATGGGGCCTGATTATTCAAGACCTTGTATGTTAGGAGAAGGATTTTAAATTCTATTCTAGATTTAACAGGGAGCCAATGAAGAGAAGCCAATATGGGAGAAATATGCTCTCTCTTTCTAGTCCCTGTCAGTACTCTAGCTGCAGCATTTTGGATCAGCTGAAGGCTTTTCAGGGAGCTTTTAGGACAGCCTGATAATAATGAATTACAGTAGTCCAGCCTAGAAGTAATAAATGCATGGATTAACTTTTCAGCATCAGTCTGAGAAAGGATGTTTCTAATTTTATAAATATTGCGCAGATGCAAAAAAGTGGTCCTACATATTTGTTTAATATTTACTGCATGCAGACAGGAAAGATTAGGAGCTGTTGAAGGATTTTCTTGTTTCATCAGAGTTTTGTTCTGCAGAGAACCTTAAATGATGTTAAAGGAACATTTCCCTTCACAGCTTCTCTATGAACACAGGGACTGAAGGACTTCCTGTGTCAGAGGCAGAAACCTGCAGCTCTGCTCCAGCCTCTAAAGCTGAGCTCCTCTGTTAACTGCTGTGTTTGTTAAATTCAATTTGGGAACATTTATTCACATCCTGCTCCGTGCTGGGATCTGCGTTCTCCTGCTGCTGCGTTTTCATTTCACCTTTTAAATCCTTCGCTTTACCTTACCTGCAGCGCCGGACAGAAACGGCTCGAACAATAAAACACATCTGATCTGCGGTTACACTCACTTCCTGTTTCCCATCAGATCCTAACTGATAAATGGGATTTACAGTGAGGTCATGTGACCACAGGGATGATCAGCTGCTGGGCGCCCTGCAGGTCACTGATCGTTTCAAACTCTGGATTCTTCGATCACCTGTAAGAATGAGCACCTGCTTTCTGTGTTCTGCCTCTCATTGTGGTTCCACAACACATTTTCTTAATTCGGCTTCTCTCGGGTCTCCTTTGGCACCTTTTCGTGAAGCAGCTCCTGGTGGGTTCACACTGTGATGCTGAGTCGGGTTCCTGAGTCGGACCCGGAGACTTGCCACCAATTCATCTGCGATTTAACCGATAAAGTGACAGCAGAAGCCTTTAAGAGCACAGCATGAGCTCAAAGTCACAGAGAGGAAGTGAACATTTGTGTGATGACCACAAACTGTGGGACCTCTGACTGACGGCCCGGGTGGACTGAGCGTGTGCAGATGGAGGCGTGCTGACACAGAGTGTGACGGGAGCTGTGACACTTTAATGGAAAACCTTCGGAGCAGAAAGTCAGAGTGTTTGTTCTGCCGCTCTTGCTGATGGGCTCTGAACGGATCGGCCGGTGTTCCTCCTACAAATTCAGGAACAAACCGACAGTTTCAGCGAGACTCAGGATACGGTGTCACTCTGCGGCTCTTGGCTGCTTCCTGCCGAGGGCGAGAATCTAAAAACATCAGTTTCAGTGTGGAGCTAAACACACGGTTGGATTTCCATGCAGTGATTTCCTGACAGGATAAACTGACCTGCCTGTTTGCTCCGGTTCTTCAGACTCGTGCTGACTCACAAACTGCTTTTACAAATCACAGCGCATCACACATACACACACACACACACACACACACACACACACACATGCACGGTGAACAGGAAGTAGAGCCTCTGTGACATCTAAGGTTTCACGTGCCAGGACTTCACTTGTCCTCAGAAGCTCTTCTCTTATTTTGATACAACCTGTGACAGAACATCGAGTCAGCACCGATAACTGTATCATAGCTGTTATCTATCTTCGGCAGCACAGTGGTGCAGTGGTTAGCACTGCTGCCTCACAGCAGGAGGGTCCTGGGTTTGAATCCACCATCGGGCCTTCCTGTGTGGAGTCTGCATGTTCTCCCTGTGTCTGTGTGGGTTCTCCAGGTTCCTCCCGCAGTCCAAAGGCATGCAGGCAGTGGGATTAGGCTACCTGGTGTGGTTGTGCTACCCATAGGTATGAATAGTTGTCTGTCTCTGTGTGGTAGCCTGAGACAGACTGATGGCCTGTCCGGGTGTGCCCCACCTCTTACCTCATGGAAGTAGAAGAGCATTTATATTTGTGTGAAGCTCCTGGAGTTCTGCTCCGTTTCCTCCTGAAACGTGCTTTGGGATTTTGCAGCTCACACTGATTCTGAAAGGACGTGCCGCTCCTCCTGCTCCCCCCTCCTTCCCCTCATGTGACTACATTTTAAAGAGGAAAGTCTGAGACTGCAGAGTGTTCCCTGTTTTCTGTTAAATGGATGCTTTCTGGCACGTCAGGGCCACCGTACTTTCCATCACATTTCTTTTAATTGGTGCCCATTAACAGCTGATCAATCAGCTTCTGATTGGATGGTTTGATTTTAGTTGATGATGAAAATGTAATTTTTTTCATGCAGATTTGATTCAGTCTGGTTTTCTGGATGGTTTTACAATAAAAAGACAGCAGTTTCAGGTGTGTTTACGTTGAAGTTGCACTAACTGATGATTTGTCTGCATCGTTCTGCGATGAACAGGGGAGCAGACGGCCACTTATTTCCACCTGCAGCACCGGGACAGTCTGTGGCACCTTTCTGCTGACGTCGGCTGGTCTGTGGTCCCAGAATGCCGAGGTAAAAATGAGGAAGAAGAAGAAAAGTGTGAGCTGAGCGAAGCCTCTCGGGTGTGTTTATCTTTTATCTACTCTGACTGAAGCTGCTGTTTCTTTAAATAAAAGGAGCTCTTTTCCTGCAGCTGAGTGTGTGTGTGTGTGTGTGTGTGTGTGTGTGTGTGTGAGCTGCAGCTGGGCAGCAGTGTATTTATCTCTCCGTCATTGATATTCACAGCCAGCTCTGGATCAATGAGCCCCGACACTCGGCCTATTATTTCATTTCTGGTGTCTAAAAGGCGAAGCCACGACTCGGCTAAATTGTTTTCCATTTGGTTTTGGCTGACTCGTCACAAAGGAGTGAGGAGAGGGGGAGGCGGGGAGGGAGTCGGCCCTCCTGAGAGAGCCGAGGACGGAGGAGGAAGAGGAAACAGCCTCCGATCCTGCAGCTGAACGTTTGGATTGAAAAACTCTGTCAAGTGCACTCGTGCCAGAAAGCAGGAGAAAGGCCGAGCTGGGCCTCAGTCACTCATCGAGATCTTTAACAGTTCCCTACAAACATGTTCAGGTGTTCGGTGTTATCTGTGCAGTTTAAAGCGTAAAACGAGGCTGAGGCTGAGGACGGTTCATTCAGGCCTCAGTGAGAGGCACGAGTAGAGCTCCTGGTTAGTAATATATGATCAGCCAGCTTTCACACACCTGCATGGTCCACATTACTTCAGCTTTCAGTCGCTGGTTCACACTGAAGACAGATGGTTTGTTGGTGTGACCCTACACACTGACAGGTGGGGAGTGACTGATGCCAAAGTGTGTGTAAATGAGCCGGCGGCGTGACAAATAGGCGCTTAACGACGCCCAGAGGATGAGAATGAGGTGGGCGGAGCAAAAGAAGATGAGCTACCTGTTTCTGCAGCTCCCACGCTGACAGACTGACTTCCTGCTCGGTCAGAGTCGCTCACTCAGGTGTTGTGATGCTGCTGAGGCGGGTGGGCTGTGAGGGCTCCCGTTAATTATCCATCAGGACCTTCTCACTCTTATTTTGAAAGTTCAGTGGACGCCAGCCTCTCGCAGCCAGACTTCCCTTCCTCCATGTTGGACTGCAGCAGGTGATGGTGGTCCTGGTTCAGGTCTGGGGGTCCAGTTCTGTCCTTCATTCAGTTTGTTGGTGCCATTACCTTCTGTTCACTCTCGTCAGATATTTCAGGTGTCACCTCCACCCTGTACCCACCTGGGTCACATTACCCCCACATCAAACATCATGAGCCCCCCAAAATGCAATAAAGGTTTTTTTGCATCTGGTGAAATCCTGGTTACCAGGTGATGTGGAGACAGTCCTGACTCAGATCCCACCATCATCATCATCATCATCATCATCATCATCATCATCATCAACATCAGTGTACGTGACTGAAACAGAGCTGTTACAACCTGCACAGAGAGCTGAGCAGATGGTGTCGGACTGCATGTGTGGACACATGTTTGTTCCCTTTTAAAACAACAAGCTGCTCATGAAGCTGAACTGCATCTCACAGATTCAGCTCGCAGATCATCATCAGCTCATCAGCTGCAAACACGTGAAGCCAGAAGATCACGAGATCTGCTGCCGCTTACAATCATCTGCTGTTTCCAGCTGGCAGCAGCTCGCAGCACTTTGAGGAGGAAGTGTGAAACGTCAGTGTCATCCTTCGGGTTTTATTCGGTTTGCTGTTTGGCAGAAGGTTGTGATTTTAACGCTTAATGACGTAACTTCTTTAACATCGAGCGTATCGCCGCCACCGCGTTTGCACAGGCACACTTTGCATCACCGTAATTATGCTTCGCATCCAACATGTGGTTATCACAGTCATTTCACTCGTGCTGTTGCAGGAAGCCGTTTAAAGCACGTGTCGCGATGATACGGTCGGTGTTAATGTGGTAACCATGGTGATGTTTACCGGTTAACAGGATGTTAAACAGCAGAAAGTAAAATGGAAACAGGAAACACCGTCTGAACATAATCAGCCTACGAGAAGCTGAAGCAACCTCCATCCAGATAAGTTTGATGTTAGGAGATCAGCATCTGCCTTTCTGCTGCTGGTGCTGAGCTCGGGCTCCTGTCAGGCTGCGATCGACAGATTCTGCAGAGCCACCAAACAGTGAGCCAAACCTGAGTGTGGCGATGACCTCACTGAGAATAGGAAATGACCCGTGGACCCCATCAAACCCTGGACATTTTCTGAGACAGCCAATCAGCACGGTGCTGTGAAACACATGAGTCAATTGTGCTGCTGTGTGGGCTCAGCTGTAGATGGAACCGGGTGTGGCTCGGCATGTGCAGGAGAAACCTGCAGGAAAAACGCTTTAAACTTTATTTGCGGTTGACGTCTCCAAGCCTTTGAAGCACCTGTAGCAGATCTGACTGCTCATTCTGCAGGTTTGAAACTCAGGTTATGGCTCGCGCTCCATTTATTTAGATAAAACTTACAATCACTGCGCAGTGGCGTGGCCAAGCTGGCGAGGCTTCGTTTTTGGTGGACTGGTTCTCTCTAAAAAAGATGCAAATCCAAAGAAAACCCTTTTCTTCTGCACCATGTGAAGCTCTGCCTTAAATCAATCCAAACTTATG